>JANQBM010000007.1:5720582-5736838 GCA_025594535.1 Erythroxylum domingense
CTTCTATTTCAATTATAAGAAATCTCCAAGGTTGAATGGGTTTTGACTTATGATTATTCTAAAATACTTGGGATATAGCAGGGAAATATGTTATAGAATGTGTGCTAGATTTCTTCAAGAGTTAGAAAATGCCTAGAAAGCTTAATAAAACCTACATATGCCTCATTCCTAAGAAAGGGAGTCCCTCTTACTTAAAGGATTACAGAATAATCTCCTGTTGTAATATATACTACAAAGTAATTGCTAAAATTTTGGCTAGGAGATTTAGGAACACTCTGGATGCTATCATCAATGAATACCAAGGAGCTTAGATTGAGAGCATGAGGATGGGGGAAAATCTGTTACTTGATCCTAGAGTTTTTAAAGATTATCCTATATATCTAGCAATTTGAATATGCTCAATGAAGGTGAATCTATACAAGGCTTTTAATTCATTGGATTAGTGATTTCTACTTAACTATTTAAGAGCCTTTAACTACCTTGAATTGTTCATCTCCTAGATCAATTCTTGCTTTACAAGTACTTCATTTTCTACCTTAGTTAATGGTGAGCCCACCTAAATTTTCAAAGGAGCCAGGGGCATTAGGCAGGGAGATCCATTATCTCCTTACTTTTCACTATTACATTGGAAACTCTATTCAATATAACTCAAAGGAATGTAGACAGTTCACATGTGTTCAAATACCATCACAAATGCAAGGAACCCAAACTTTTTTGCTTAGCCTACACAAATGACTTGCTCCTTTTATGTGGGAAATGCCCTCACTTAGCAAGACTCATCTTGAACTTGCTGGATGTGTTTTAAGGATGTCTGGATTGAGAATCAACTTTGAAAAGAGCAATTTAACGCTTTCAATTAGAGGTAATGGATACCTAACAATATAGCAAATATCTAAAATAAAGATCCAATAACTTCCTCTTATCTATTTAGGAATACCCATGTATCCTAAAAAGCCCAAAACTAGAGATTGTATGGGAATTATAGAGAGAACTAAAACAAGAATATCTACTTGGAAAAATAGGTTCATATTCTTTACAGGTCAGACACAACTAATAAATAGTGTTCTTGGCAATCTACACACTGAGGCTCCCATTTAGTACTTCTTGAAAAGATCATCGAATATTTAGAGAAAATTCTAAAAGATTTTTTATAGTCTAAAGGGGTTGACAGAACATATGGGGAAAAAGTAAGATGAGACAAAGTATGTATTCCTAATGAAAAAGGTGGCCTTGGTTTGGTATCACTAAAAACCATGAACAAAATGCTTATGGATAAATGGATATAATAATGTATGATAAAGAAGCAGCTTTGGTAAAATGGATTCATTCACATTACCTAGTAAATGAAATTTTTTGGAAGCTAAATGACAGGATTGAGTATTCTTAACCTTTAAAAGAATTGCTACTGATGAGGAGTACTGTATTCCCTCAAATAAGGATGCATGTGGGAAGTTGACAATAAACTTGGTTATGGTTTGACAATTGGTGCCTAATCACCCCCTAAACCAAAGTAAGGAGCCAAACTCCTTGAGGAATAGCTATGACCTCACCTCCAAAGTTGAAGTCATTGTATTGAACCAAAGTTAGGTCTGTGTCTAGAGAAGAATGATTTTCTTAAAATAAAATCTTCCTAATTATACCTCTAACTCAGAAGAACTAGATCAACCAGTGTGGCTGCTACATCTTTAAGGTAAATTTACTAATGCCTCGTATTTGAAAGAAATTTGAGACAATCATCTTAAAGTTGAATGGGCCAATTTATTATGGAGTAGCTCATTGGTGCCTAAAGCATTAGTTATATATTGTTTGGCTATCTTAGGTAGGCTATAGGACAAAGATATATATCTCTCCAACTCAAGCCTTCTCTGTGTACTATGTGGACTAGAAACTGAATCAGTGGAGCATCTTTTCTTCAAATGTCACTACTCAAATACGGTATGGTCCATAATTCAACATAGGTTGTAATACCACTATGCTGACATAAACCAGACTAGGATTGTAAAATGGGCGAGTAAAATGGAAACAAAAAAGGATCTGAATACAGGAATAATCTAAATTGCTTTCCCATATGGCATTTACATGCTATGGAGAGAAAGGAACCACATGATTCATAGGCAAATTGAAATGCACAAACATGCCCTAGCTACCAGACTAACAGAGTGGATCAGGGAGGTATTAATAGTAAACATGAAAATTCTGAGTATCTCCGACAGATAGAAGAGAATTTGGGAGAAGTGCAACGAATGATTGATTTTATATTCAACTAAGTAAGAACACACGTAAAACATAACACAAGGCAGGTGAAAAGATGGAAAATACCTACCATGAAATAGGTCCTTACATTCCCAAAGATACAGTCGAAACTAAAAGAAGCCTTCACTTCTCCTGAAGATCAAAATGTGAATAAACAAACTTAGGAGCGGACATGAGCTCTCTCACCCTAGGTGAAAATTTTCTTACATGAGCTCTCTCACCCTAGGTGAAATTTTTCTTTTCTCTTCTAGGCACCACACGGATCACGTTGATCTTTCTTTGCAGATTTTGTCCTCTTCCATCGTTTTATTCTTGATTGCTTATAGGTTTTAATCGATTCTTGTTATTGGTGTGGAGATTGCTTGGCTTCTTAGGCGTGCCTAGGCATGTGCAAACGAAGGAAAACCCCACTTAAGGGGCATGATATTACGACTGACTATATGTTTGGGTTGCAAGTTGTAGGGTCAGATCGAGTAGTTACAATGAATGACGGCATGGCTGATGGCATGCAAGGGGCTAGGTTACATGGCCAATCGTCGGAGGATCCATTGGCTGATGTGCAGGCCTTTGATGATTTTGGTATGCTGACAGACATTGGGGTTGGACAGACTAGGTTAGATATAAGGAAGGTGGTTATGCAAGAAAGGAACTCAGATATTACTACTAGTGCGGGTTCTAGTCCTACAGCTATCACCATAGCTGATGGGGTAAAGTTTGCAGGTGGTTCGGATAAGTCCAATGGGGATGCGGTTTCGTCATCCTTTGATGCTGAGGATTATCGAAACCTTGAGTTGGAGGATGATGACACTGATTCTGTGGATTCAGAGGAATACACGGAGAAGGAAGATAATGCTATTAAGGCATTTGATAAATTGCTTAAACCGATAACCGCTGCTATTTGTCCAAATAAGAATGAGACTCAAATGAAGCCATCATTTATGAGCTTATTCTGCAATAATTAGGAATTGAAGCAAGGGTTGCAATTGGAGTTTTGGGAGGTAGATGATGAGGTTACTATAGGTGAAGAGGATCTAGTGCCCATAGAAAAAGAATGGGGTTTTTATCTTGTGGTTTGCTTTATGGGGAAGTTCCCAGGATTAAAAGCACTCGAAGGATTGATTGGCAAATGGGTTGTCAAGTGTAAGATCCTACCACATGATTAAAGGTAGGTAATTTTTCAGTTTGTAACGAAAGAAGATTGAACCACAGTACTAGCATGAGGATCGTATAAGCTATTTGGGAAAACTTTATTACTTAAACAGCTACCTCATATATTTTCTTTTGATTACAAGGAATTCATGGAGGTACCTATTTGGGTGCAATTCCTAAATGTCCTATTGGAATTATGGAATGATAGGGGAGTGTCCAAATTGGGATCACGTGTGGGCAAACCTATATGAACAGATAAGGTAATAAGCACAAAATCCATAATTGGGTTCGCTAGGATTTTGATTGAAGTTGATATCTCAAAGAAGCCTGTGACGAGCTTTGGTGTTAAAATGCCAGGAGATATTTGATATACACAACGGGTGACCTATGAGCCCTTCCCCAATTACTATTACTTTTGTAAGAGGTTTGGACACAACCCCTTTGAGTATAAATTTATAAAGAAGTGTAAGACACAAACGACGGATGTGGTGGATTATGGAGGTATGGTGGTTGTCCAAAGGGTAGCTGCTAGAGAAAAAGAGGCTACTAGTTAGATTGTGGGCCCTATGCCGCAGCCTATTCAAGACGAGGATGTAGGGCAGAGTAAGCAATCACGAGCTATAAAGGGTTTATCTAAGGGTGTAAACGGGGCTAAAATAAGTGGACAGGCTATATATAAGGAAGATGTATGCGGGACTAGGATGAGTGGACAGGTTACGGATAAGGGTATCACCCCTCTTGTTGTACCCATGACCTTATATGAATCGACTGGTGGAGGTGCCCCACAGATGAATATGCCACGGACAGCCCCTAATAAGAATCGAGATGGACAATGGAAAAAGGTACCCCCATAGGTTCGTTAACAAGGGTAAGGATACAATGATGCTTGCCAATACTTTTTTGATGCAGCGAACAGGGTATGGCGGTACCATTATGCATGACCAGGCTCTTGTTATTAGAGATAATACCTTGGGTAATCGCAATAGAGATGGATCAAAGAGGCCAAAAGGTGATCGAACCTACAAGGGTGATAAATGAAGCTACTGTGCTGGAATGTCTGGGGCTTGAATAAGGCCTCGAGACAACACTGTGTTGTCAATCTCCTACCACAGCATGACTGTAAGTTTGCTTGTTTTGTCAAAACTAAATTATCTATTACTGACTTGGATGTGATGATGAGGAATAGATTTCAGGGGTGGGGTTATTCTCATAATTTTGGAGTTATGGAGAGTGGTTAGATGTGTCTTATATGGAATCCTATTTTCTTTATATGTGACATACTGGATGTGGGTGAACAATACATTCATTGTCAAGTTTAGTGTAAGATTACACAGCATGTGTTTTTTATTTCCTTTGTATATGGGTTGTATAGTGTTCCCAAGAGAAGGGAGTTTGGCAATCTTTGATGAGGTTGGGATCAGATGTTCCTTTACCGTGGGTGCTCATTGGTAATTTTAGCTGTGTCTACTCAGCAAGAGAAAGGATAGGATGTCGCCCACTATCGGCCTACTTGCTAAAAGACTTACTGGACTTCAAGATATCACTTAGACTAGAAGATGCACCATTTCAAGGGGAATTCTTTACTTGGCATAAAAATAACCTATGGGCCAAACTTGATAGAGTTCTTATCAATCAAGTGTGCGGGACCTTGGTGCTTTCATGTATGGCACACTTCTTGAACATGATGGTTAAATCAAATCATTATTCTGTTGTGGCAGACTTCACTCAACCAAACACTAAAGGTAATAATTCATTTAAAATCTTCAATATGTGGCTTATTCATCCTCAGTTTCAGGGCATTGTGGCGAATTGCTGGAATCAGGTGGTCGATGGGTATGCTCAGTTTGCTCTATGCTCGAAGTTGAGATCATTAAAGAACCCATAGAAGACACTGAACTCTGAGGCATAAAGGCACATTTCTTCAAGGGTTGAGGCTGCTAAAGGGAGTTTTAAATTGCTTATAAGGCTTCTATTAATAATCCTGATGACATGGCTCTGAAGGACTTGGTGAATACTAGGCGAAAGGAGGCTAGTTTTCTGTTGGAAGCTGAAAGATACTTCTACCAATAGAAAGCCAAGTGTACACACATCATGGAGGTAGACAGGTGCACTCGGTATTTCCATGCAGTTGTTAAGAAGAAGGGTCTGAAAAATTCCATTTCATATCTCATCAAGGAGGATGGTACCTTAACTGATTCGTTGGAGAAAGTTGCAAGGTGCTTTGTGGACTTCTACAGAGGGTTGTTTGGGACATCATCCCCTTCGAACATACTGGACATAGATGTGCTTAGACAAGGACTGACTATGACTATGGAGTATCGTGATGCATTGATTGCCCCAGTGTTGAATGAGGAGATTAAGAGGGCAATATTTGATATTGGAGATGATAAGGCTCTGGGCCCGGATGGATTCACTTCTGCGTTCTTTAGGAGGCAATGGAGTATTGTTGGGCCTAATGTAGTTTCAGCTGTGAGGGAATTTTTTGAGAATGGTCAAATTCTGAAGCAATTGAATCATACCATTATTACTTTAGTTCCTAAAACAAAGGATGCTCCAACGGTGAAGGATTTCCGTTCGATTGCTTGCACAAATGTGGTGTATATTACTAAGATCCTGACGAAGCGTATGGCATTTGTTGTGGCTAGTATTGTGGATCCAGCTCAGGCTGCTTTTGTATCCGGAAGGCATATGATGGATAATGTGTTCTTGGCGCAAGAGTTAGTCAGAGGATACTCTAGGAAATGGATTTCCCCAAGATGCATGATTAAGCTTGACATCACTAAAGCTTATGATACCGTATCTTAGGAATTTTTGGAGGATGTACTGACAAGTTTGGGCTTTCCCTCTAGATTTGTTGAAAGTATCATGGAGTGTGTTACTACTGTGTCATTCTCAATATCGGTGAATGGTGCTTTGTATGGTTTGTTTCGAGGACGGCAGAGCTTGAGACAAGGTGATCCTATGTCCCCTACTTTGTTTATTCTTTGTTTGGAATACTTCTCGCGGTTACTTAAATTAGGAAACACAAATATTCATTTTAATTACCACCCAAAGTGTGCTAAACTTGACATCTCCCACATTGCTTTTGCAGATGATTTAATGTTGTTCTTTAGAGGAGATGTTATCTCTATTAAAATTATGGTTGATGCCTTGCATGATTTGGAAGGTGTCGGGGTTGAAGGTGAGCCCCTCCAAGTCTAACTTATAGTTAGCTGGCGTTTTTGGTCGAGATAGGGATAATATTGTGGAGTTGGTGGATTTTCCTATGGGGGAGTTTTTTATTGGTATCTGGGTGTTCCTTTAGCCCCTCTGAAAGTCTCAGTGGCTCAATTTTCTCCTTTGATTGAGTCCATTGAGGCTTATATAAATAATTGGAATGTGAAGACGTTATCATATGTTGGCTGACTTGAATTGATTTGATCAGTGGTCCAGGGTGTGCAGTCTTTCTGACTTCAGGCGTTTCCCATTCTAATGTCTATTCTCGATAGAATAACCTCCATGTGCAGGTTGTTCTTATGGGGTGGTAAGCACTTTAAGGTGGCTTGAGATGATATCTGTATACCAAGAAATGAAGGAGGTCTTGGATTGAAGAATTGTCAGCTTTGGAATTTGACTTTACTATCAAAAGTGCTTTGGAACATTCACTCCAAAGCTGATACACTGTGGGTGTGTTAGATTCATGAAGTGTATTTACATGAGACTTTAATTTGGGAGTGTGAATCTCTAACTCGAGATTCACCTTTGATGAAGAGGTTAGCTTCGATTCGGGATACTTTTGTGGACAAGTTGGGTGAACGTGGGGAGGTGGTGCGTGATTTGCAAAACCTTTGTATAAATGACGACCTTTCTTTTGAGAAAATGTATGAGCTGCTTCGGGTTAAACATCCAAAACGGCCTGGATGCCTTTTAACTGGAAAAATTATATACCTCTTAAGTTCTCCTTTATCATTTAGCTTGGTTTCGTAACCAATTGCCAACTATTGATAACTTGATGTTTCTTGACATTGATCGTACTTGTTGCTTATGTAATGTTGAACAGAAGACTGTTAATCACTAGTGTTTCATGTGTTCTTTCTTTAGTGATGCTGGAAATGCTATTCATGACTGGTTGGGATTGGCATGGGCTATGTCCACTCTGCCTAGTGCAATCAAGTTGATAAAAAAGGATTACACTGGAGCACGTCTATGAAGCAAAATCGCACGATTGGCGTTTGTTTGTACTATCTACGTATTGTGGAAGACAAGGAATACTGTTCAATTAGACTCAGCCTCTTTTACGTGCTTTGATGTCGTTTATAAGATTAAGAGTGTGGTTTATAAGATCTTGTATAGGCTTTATCCTGATGAGCTGATTAATTTTTTATATTTTTTATTGTTTAGATGATACTGATGTTTTTGTTCTAGATTTTGGTCGAGTTATGCTCCAATGACTATGTACATAAACTTTTGGGTTAATATATTTTACCTTTCATAAAAAAAAATCAATATGCGAATAGTTGATGGTTGTCAAAAGCTGCGAGACAAAGAATCTCAATCCTTTTCTATGGAATAAAGCCTGAAGTTATCTAACAATAATTAAAATTTAAAATATTAATTGGAATATTATTTAATAATTTTTATGATTAAATAAGAAGGTCAAGAAGATTTTGGATTGAGAAGTGGACAATTTACAAGTAGTCCTTGAAAAGTAGAAATATTCTGTGGGCAATCAGACAATTATAGACGAGTTATCAATGCTTCAATTTTACATAATGTTTGAGATCTAGTTCACACGTCTTTATAGGTTTTTTTCAGAAACCGTGGAGAGAAAAATACAATGCACTCAGTAGATAATAGATCTAATGGAATTCCCTCATTGTCTTTCTTGGAGATAATACAAGATCTAATGGAATTAGAGGGGTCTTTCGGGACATTAAAGTGTACGACGGTGATGCTTTTCAAGAATATGTATTACACACTATATTTAATCAAAAGCCCAAATATAAATATATATAGAAAATTGGAAACTTTTGATTCGACTTTCCCCAAAACTTAGTTTTAGCCACAAGTAGCTTCCTTACAATCCAAGTTACGTCATCACAAGCACAATCCCCTTATCTATTCAGGCAAGAGCGCTACTAAAAGCAGCATAAAAGAATTAATAAACTTAACAGAAGACCGATTTTTTTTGAAAAATCTGCAAACTCTAGTGCTTAGGTTCTGCACTTTTAGCAACAAATGCCCAGATATCCATTTGCACTATTAAATGACAATTTCACAAACATATCTCCACACTAGTGACTTGGAACTTGCTTCTCCTCGCTTTGGCACACTCCAATTCATCAACGGGCAAGTCCTGGTAATCAAATTCCACCATCCCACGTTAAACTGGGGCTCATACTTTGAAAGGGAAATAGAAGCCCAAGAAGATGGAGGATTCATTAACCTGAGATGAAAGCGCAATAATCACCAGCAGTAAACTTGAGCTCCTATATCTCTAATTACGTCAACCCACCAATGTATAGTTCCCAAACCCCAATATACGTTAGCTTGCTTAAGCCAGTCGTAGAGAAATGGGGTGAAGAATGCAAAAAGGTCTGTCACCATACTCACCCACTAGAAGAGTAACACACAATGAAGGCAAACCACCAAGAAAGCTATCCAATATTACTACGCCTGACCCCCACTAAAGAAGGCAGTGCGTACATTTAAATATGAGACGGATCATTTTGCATTTCACTTGAACTCTTATGGGACTTGTGTTTTGATTTCTTCTCTCGCTTCTTACTGCTGTCAATCAGTAAAATGTCAGGTTATAAAGATAAAACAGAAAAGCATTTAACTATAAAAACCCATTTTTATCCACAAGCATAATGAAGTACTCGTCAGATGATCCATGTCCCCAGCAAGACTTTAGCTTCCGGTTGATGTGCTTCATGTCCTTTTCCGTAGGAAAATTGTATTTCTTTACCTGGTGCAAAATCAGTAGCCAAAGGAAATCAGCTAATGTAATTGAGAACTATCAGATTATTATCTGTAGACTTTCTGCCCCTTCAGACTTCAGAGTCTTCTAGAAAGAAAAGATGGAACAAGCTTGCATCAAACTCGAGCTGAGTTTAAATTGGTAGATCCATACCCAAGAATCTATGGCAACTAACGATTCAGTGAGCTCTGAAACTGTGTGCATAGAACCCCAATAAGACACGACATTCTTGAGGTATCTACAAAGAATTATGCAAGTTAGAAACAAATCAGTTTTAGAGGCTAACTTTTTCTATTTAAAGTCCAAACATTAGGACTCTAACCTTTCAAAGTCAATCGCTCCATGCGCCTCATTTGCACTTCGTAAAGCAGATAATGCCAACTGGAAAAATTCATAATACATGAGGGAACAGAAAGTAACACATATAGATGAAAGACCATACCAACATAAAAACTTAACCCACCAAAGCAACATTGAGTAGGAAGCCATTGACAAAAACTAATAATGCTGCTAATTCAGAGAGTGAATGAATCATAAAAGAGCCCCAATGCAAGTTCTGTAGATCAATTATGATACATGGTTTTCCTTTATTGATATGAATCTTGAAGATCCTCATAGCATTCCTAGGGAAGTATTGTGGCCATAAATTGAATTTAGGAAAGCCTAAAGCTAGAACCATTCACTCACTTGGTTAAATTGAAATCAGTTTCTAGTTTATAAGTTGAAGAAGAAAATCTAACTGCTTAAAAAATTCATACAGAAGAATATTTTCAAATAGGATCATTGAATTGGCTTGAAAGCTTTAGCTCTTTGCAATTTCCACAATATATATTGTGCCTAAGATTTAGTTTGTTCATCAACTGATAGATTAGGAGCCCTTTGGTTTCATTTGCATTTCCTTGTTATTGGATTTTGTTTTCATTTTGCTCTTAAAAAATTGTTTTATTTAGAGATTACAATGAGCCAGGCCAAGCTTGGGCCACCTATATCCTGATCCAGCCCAAAACCCTTAAAATGTAGCCCAAGCCTGACCGTGACCAAATCAACTCAGGCCTGACGCAAATATGCCAACCCTAGTTTGATTGTTATTATCAATATAGTTGTACATTTGTTATCATATAGTAGTTAATGATAAATTACATTTATTGAAACTAAGTAATTAATTCTTCTATCTATTATGAAATATTTATTTGCAAAAATTAATTATTAAAATGAAAATATTTATAATTTTCATAAATCATTTTAAATTTATAATTTTCATAAATCATTTTAAATGATTATAGTAATTTTTTGTTAAATCTGATATTTTAATAATAAATAAAGCACTTCATTAATGATTATTTACTATGAGCATTATTACTGAATATAAATGATAAATTTATCATTTCTTAATGCTGAATATTAAATACAAACTCTAAATTTTTTATTCTATATCAATTTCAAATAAAAATTAAATGCCAAAATATAAATTTTAAAACTTTTATTTTAATAATAGAATCTATAAATAAATTAACATATTTTCTAGAGAAATTTATATATTTTCACTTTTAAAATCAATTTTTATTTTAAATAATATTTCAATATTTAAAATATATTTATTGTTAAATTATTTAAATTCTTAAATAGTTTTATTCTTATAAATAATTTTAGTCTAACAAAATCTTTATTTTGAACATAATATTCATTTTAACAATAATCGTACGTAGTTTAAAAGTTATTCCCAATAAATACGTTAAAGTATTTATTTAATGTCATTAGTAGTTAGTATACAATAATTAAATACTATTTATCTAATTGATAATGAGGTGATACGAAAACAAGATCAAAGTCAACTTTTTATGGTTCTTATTCATTATGAAATTCCTCAACCACGCTTGGTTAGAATTGCAAGAAGAAAACAAAAACAAAAAGTAAAAGACATAAGTTTAACCAAATAGTCCTTTAACGATATGTTATATCTGGTTCTTTTTGAACAACTTCTGCTACCAAAATAGACAAATGGAAACACAATAAAGATGATTAACTTAATCAAGATTACTGAATGAGGAAAGAAAAGAAGAATATATAAGTACCTGCGCTGGAGGGAATAGAAGTGGTAAGTCAGTAAACATCATTTTATCAACCTCCACTCTTGCAGTCTCTCGTAAATCCTACAAAGCATGGATCCAATAGAAGTAGAAAAACAACTGCATTCACTCTCAATAGTATTTCAATAAACATAATCTACAAACAAATCAACATAACCATGATGTCCTACATTGTAGAAAGACAAATCATGTGCACAATCATATTTCAGAACCAAAGTTCAATATGGAATTAGAGCAGATGATATTATCAAATCCTAAAAAGGTGGAGGGGAACACCAAGTAATTACCTTCAGCATTTGGATTTGGTAATCATTTGCACGGCAGAATTCCTGAATGAATATGATTAAATGTCAGTAGCAAGATATTAAAATAACCAAAATAAAGCATAAGTGCCAATAAATCTATAAATTGGTCAACACTTACAGATTTTATTACATGTGAGAAAAAGGCACTAATAAGAAAAGAGAAGATAAGACAGTGTCCTCTATTCTTTGTTGGGGAAGAGGGTTAGGGAATTGGAAAAAATTACAGCAGCACGTTCAAGAAATTGCAGTAAACCGAGGAGTTTACCACGTACCTCCATATCAATGATGAAACCTTCAACTGATCGATATGGTGCGTAGACAATAAGATCAAATTCCAAAGTCTGCAACATAGGAATTACGTTAATGCAAAGGACAAGCTGAAGCCAAAAGCAGAAGGGAAACTAAGCACTGCATAAGTCACTTCCATGCCTGAAGAACAATCATCTCGTAATTGAGAATCATTTGATGATCTTGAGAAATCCCCTTACCCAGCTCCTCTGCAGACACATGGTTCTCCTCTATCTTGCAAGCTGCATATATGCAAGTTAACCTGTGCAAAAGAATCATCATGAATGATCACAATAAGTTATTGTTAGGACTACAACAACTAGTGATCCCATCATAGGTCTCATTTAATAGCTTAAACATTTTTATTTAATGGTTCTTTGACATGTTAACAAGGTGTCCATAACCAAGATATCGCACCCTTGAACCGTTACTATCATATTATGCTTTAAACTATGGTAGACTTCTGCACTCACCACATTTTTCCAACCAGCACACTTGTGTGTCAAAGGGAATTCAGTTAGTCAATTATGATCTTGTTCGACCTCTCCCAATGGCTTAAAGGTTTTTGACATATAGGAACCAATCATAAAAGCACCTCATATACTACCTCATAACATGCCAATTTTCAAATGACTTATTAATTTATTCTTCCAATCAAATATGAGGCCATAAAACAGAAAATAGAGTACTTAAAGAGTTCTGCAGAAGTCATACATTACATGCTTTGGATCATGTTCCATGACAGACCATTGAAGATAAAACCTTTTGAAGTAAATAAGAGCTGTTGCCTACCAAAATATACCATTTTAAAGAACATGTCAGTAAAACTTCGCACCAGTTACTTCACTTACTGTATCCCAATATTTATCAAAATACCTTGAACCTTGGAAAAAATAAACTCACCTGAATTTTATGGGGAAAATAGAAGGCACTGCATACTTCTCTGAGCTTATATTCATAATACACTCGCATAAATTTTTCTTCTTCAACACTAAGTGGTTTTGGACGGGAATGCTTATCAACTGCCATTTATCCATAAATATTGGCTCCATCATAAAAACATCAAGATATTTTGGCCAATAGAACCAATCGTAATACTTGAAAACAAAAACCATTATTACCACCAAATAAAGAAAAGGTTTACCATTGTCTAATTTGTTACTTTGAGCTTGAGGATACGATAGGGATCCATCAACATCTACTTCAATTCTAGTTGTCCCACTCTTCATAGCAGAAATACTAAGTCAGCATCAATATCACCATAGTGACTGAGTGAAGATAGAGAGAAATAACATACAACTTCCAATGTCTGCTTTGCCCTCTGGTTAACAGCCTTGTATCTCTCATCCTGTATTTGAAGTACAATGTGATGACTAAAACAAGAACATTAACACGTACAAATATGCCCCGCCCCACTAAATTACTGTTAAACAAACTTTTACTTTAGTGGAGCTTTGATTTTAACAAAACTAACAACAATTTTACGAAGTCCACTGCCAGCATTTCTCTTTTTCTTAATTTACTATGGCCAATTTCAAAATGGATCAGCGGATAACATCAGGACTTCTCAATCGTGATTACCATTTCTTTTTATAACACTAAATGACTGGGATAAACAAAACTCTTCCATTCAATTTCAATATGGAAATAACTTGCCACAGTAATTCCACACAGCATAACAATGGCATTATCTTCACGATTACAACAATGAACCAAAAATAATCATTCTACTTTCTATTAACATCTCAGAAATCAAGCAAATCACGTAAAAGAATTACACTACAAAAGCAAAGGTAAATAACTCCTGCCCTTCTGATCCGAATTCATTTTGATCAATTTTTTGTTGCTTTCAAGGTGACAAAATAAAGCATTCTAAGAGATGAACACCATTACCAACTGTTGAGGAGTGAAGATCCACTTGACTCGGTGAGTAGATGTCTGAAAATCAGCCATAGATGACTCAATAAATGCAATTCAGCTTGCACTATTGGCAAATCAGTTTTGTAATGATCTATGGCTGAAGAACACAGAAACAGAAAAAGATCAAAGAACCAATTATATTAGCTGATTAAGTATAACAAGAATAGAGCCTAAAAGGAAAACAATCTGTGACTTATGTCACCGGACCTACTTACAAGTAGTAATGCTACCTGAACGATGAAGAAAAAAATCAAATCTGCAAGCACTGCCAGCTTAAGAGTGATCATCTTGTAAATGATCAATTCAAGTTGCGTCTAAGTACTATGGAGTCCAACTATGGGTAGAGATTCCATTCATATGCACGGAAACATAGATTAACCAAAAGTCGTCATATTACATGAAGTAAACTAGTTGCCAAAACAGGTTCTAGTGCCCTACAATCTCAGATAATGTTTCCTTACCGCAAATCCAAAGAAATTAATAAGCAAACCAATCACACAAGATATTGACCCAACACAAGAAATGTATAGACTTCAGACGATTTCCAGTTTCATTGAAGTTCTAACTGCAAATAAATCACTGAATTCTTCTGGGAGTATCCAAATCGCTAGGATCATCAGCAACTAAAGCATACGTTTTGTATTCATTTTTGAAAGATCATATCAGTAGCAATAATCAATGGGAAATCAAAATTCCTAAAAGTACACAGTCCCATTTGGAAATATTTTATGGTAATATGATTCATCACCGAGAGAGCTGGAGAAGAATAAAAGGGAGAAGACCTGCGGCTGGAGAATCAAGGAGAGGGGATAAACGCCGGCGTGAATGGGCAGCGATGGAGGAGATGAACAGACAAGGGCGAGAGAGAGGGGGAGAGACAGAAAGCGTAAACCGGCTTGCCACAGACCCAGACAGAAACTGAATCAATTAACTTTTCTTGACAACCCTGAACCATCGATACCGTCTTACCATTTTTTTAATTACAAGGGATAAAATTCTGGTGAGACGGAATCGGGGGTTCTTTTATAAATTTTAAGTTTATCAAAAAAAAAAAAAGGTTATATTTCTGATATAGTTAAGGCAACGAATACCGTTCCGTACCGGCCGGTAAGCGGAACGGTATTCGTTCCCTTAATACCAGCAGTAAATACCGGTCGGTATCGGTATTTACCGGCCGGTACTGCCCGGTACCGCCGGTATTGTAATTCTCAAAATTTGGAGGACCAAAACGTAAAAAAAAAAATTTAACCCTAAAAATCATTGCCGCCTGCCGCCTCCTCCATTTTTCTTCACTCTTCTGCTTCTTCATTCTCCTCCCGCACACCGCACACCGCACCCAACCCACTTCCACCTGTCGTCTGCCGCCTGACGCCCTCTGTACCCGCCACTGCCGCCACACCACTCCTTCATCTTCTTCGTCTCACACTCTCACTCTCACTCTCACTGTCTCACACCCGCACTATCTCACTTCACTCTCCCACCACAGCATCGCACTACCACCGCACCACCGCGCCACCACCACACATCCGCACCGTCGCGTTGCTCCTCTTCTTCTCACTTCACTCTCCCATCACACCATCGCACCATCACCGCACCACCGAGCCACCAACACACATCCGCACCGCCGCGTTGCTCCTCTTCTTCTTCTTCTTCCTTCGACGTCGCCGCTGCTGTTAGTCACCGCCACCGCAACCGCAAGTTACTTTGCCGAAGATAGTGAATTATTTTAGGTGTGTTTGCATTTTTTGTGTTATTGGAAATGATAATTCTTAGAAATGAATTTACAAATGAATGCTTTATGATTGTTGGAAATGAGGATTGTTGGAAAAAATGTTTTGTGATTATTGGATATGGGAATTGTTGGAAATTATTAGAAATGGGAATTGTTTTGTAAATGTTTTGTGATTATTGGAAATAGAAATTGTTGGAAATGAAAATTATTATTCCCATTTTTTGTGATTAGTGAAAATGAGAATTCTTGTAAATGAATTTACCAATAATGTTTTGTGATTGTTGGAAACGGAAATTGTTGGAAGTTGTTGGAAATAAGAATTATTATATAAATGTCTTGTGGTTATTAGAAATGTGAATTGTTTATGTATGTTTTCTTATTATTGGAAATGAAAAGTGTTTGTGTATGTTTTGTGATTGTTAGACTTGAATAATTATATATGTTGAATAATTGAGTTGTTAGTTTTTGACATATAGTGAATTCTGTTCCATACTTCCATGAAATTGAATTATGTATAATGTAATAATACAAAATGAGTTATATTATAAGATGGATATGCA
>JANQBM010000007.1:5751073-5763218 GCA_025594535.1 Erythroxylum domingense
GGAAGTACTTCGCGTCAAGCTTCGTCTCCGTATCTCTTTTCCTTTGTCTCCTTCCTCAAATCACTCAATAGCTCTCTAAGGTTTTGAAATTGCTGAAGTGAAAACTCTGTCAAAAGGCTTCTCTATAGCACCTAAACCTTTATGTCATGATGGTGGCCTAAAGTGCACGATCGTGGCCCAATGTACACAATCATGACCTAATGTGCATGATCGTGGCTAGGGTCCTTTCAGCTCGTCCCTTTTTGTTGCCACGATCGTAGGCTATATTTTTTAAATATAGCCCGAAACTCTTCAAAACTTCTCCATTCTTTTTCGTTTACCCTAAAACACTAACAAACCCATCAAAGTACCTAAAAAATATAATATTTAAGCTCAAAGACTCATCCTAACCTGTAAAAACAATTAAACACATAAACTAACATAATTAAAGCCTAAATACACACTAAACACTCAAATTAACATTAAATACTTAAAAAATTAAAGCCTAAAACACAATGCAATTGACAACTATCAATAACAATAGAAAATGATTAGATTAGGAAATGACAGTTAAACAATCTAATAGATCACACAAACAATCAAATCGGTAATTTATAAGAAGAGAGATCTCCTCTGAGGATCCAATTGTCTATTAGAGTGCTTAAGATCTAATTAGATGTGTGGGATTTTTGTTAATTTAGAGATTGCAAATTCCATAATTCAATTAGGGATTATAATTTAGGGTTTAATGATTATAACTCGAGAGAGAGTTATCCACCCTTCAAAAGTGTAAGATTGATACTGAATTACCTCAAAGGTTATTAAGTTAGTATTAGATGGCAGGATAAATTCCCTTCCCTCATTATTAGTTTACTTCCTCAAGTGAATTTTGAATTGTTATTTGGTTGTTCTTAATTTTGATTTCTTTGTGTTAATTTTACAAATTCACTTTCAATCAATCAATATTCAATTGCTTAATTTTCTGCTCATTTTTTATTTCATTTTAATTACACTTTTAGGCCTTATATAAATTTAGGATTTGACTAATTCCTTGTGGGATTGACACCTCAAGTACTACGTGTATGACCCTTGCACTTGCAAAACATTAAGGATTTTATAAGATTAAAACTTACTAAATAAGTTTTTGGCTTCGTTGCTAGGGAATTTGCTAGGATTAGTTAGATTCCTTTAGTTTAAGGAATTTTTGTCCCTTTTATGTCATTACAGTTGCATGAACATAAGAGTTACTCAAAGTTCAATTTGGATCACCAAAACCTTAGCACTTGACATAACCTGTTTGGAATGAGCAATTCAACGGGTAAGATGCCAAAAAGAAGAAATTGAAGAACCTACGATAGAAGAATTTCACCAAAAATTTGAACAAGGAGGAAATCAAGGAAACCATCCGTGAACCTTTATGGACTTAATGAGACTGGAGTTCAACGTTACAAATAAAGCCATAACTCGACCGCCGATTCAAGCAGATTCATTTAAAATTAAGCCCAGTCTATTGAACATGCTGCAAACAAATATGCAATTATAAGGTTTTACTAATGAAGACCCTAACGCACATAGAGCAAATTTCCTAGAAATATATGATACCTTCAGATATCATGGAATGTCAGAAGATATTGTTAGGATGAGGCTCTTGCCTTTCATCTAAAGGATAGAGCTAAGGTATGGTATCATTTGCTGAATCCTGTAAACGTCACAACTTGGGAGCAGTTGGTGCGTGCATTCCTAGATAATTATTTCCCTCTCACAAAGACTACAAAATTGATAAAGGAAATCACAAATTTTGAACAAAGCGATGGGTAGTCACTTTATAAGGTTTAGGAGTGGTATAAGGATTTGCAGAAGAGTTGCCCACACTATAACCTACTAAAGGAATTCCTGTTGCAAACCTTCTACAATGGAGCCACTCCATCCATAGGAGGTGCCATAGATATAACATCTGGTGGGTCTTTAATGAGGAAAACAATTGAAGAAGCGAAGGATTTGTTGGAGGAAATGACAAGTAACAGTTGTCTTTAGACGATAGATAGGAGTAGACAACATACAACCCTTTGAGAGCAAAAGGGAGTAGTTTTTGACCCAATAATGGAGATGCAAGCTAAGATTTACAACTTAACCTAACAATTGAATAATATAAAGGCCTGCTCTTTAACTATTATTAAAACACTTCAGTAGAGATGTGAGCTATGTGGATAGGACAATTATGATACCATCAACTACTTTCTGATACAAAATAAAGAATTGGAGTAGCTTAACTACATGGGAGCACAGTTTGGTCGAGGAGGGGAGAACAACCCATACTAAAAAACGTACAATCTAAAATGGAAGAACCACCTAAACTTTTCCTGGTCAAACAATGCAAGAGGTCAATTTCAACCTCAAAGGCCACCTGGATTCTAACAGGAAAAACCTAATTCCACGGATGCTTAGTTAAACAAAATTTTAGATAAGCTTGGAAACATGGATGATGCTCACAAGAGGTTGGAAGGATGATTTGAACAAGTAATAAAGAATTATGCTTCGTCTATCTATAATTTAGAGGTTCAAATTAGCCAATTGGCAAATGCATTGTCTGCATAAAGCGCAAGAAGCCTCCCAAGCAATACTAAATAAAAACCAAGGGAGCAAATACAAGTAATTACATTGCGAAGCTGGAAGGAACTTGAGCAAACCACGAAGCCAGAGAGTGCACCTCACTTTATCGAGAAAGACAAAGAAAATGTGAAAAAGGTGGACATGAGCTCATTCCATCTGTATGTTGCTTCTCCACTATATCCACCCAAAATTTCATACCCCCAATGACTCTATAAGAGCAAATTAGATGCATAATTTACAAAGTTTGCAGAGAATTTAAAGACTTTACAAATAAATCTTTCGTTTGTTGAGGCTTTAGAACATATTCCCAAGTATGCTAAATTTTTTGAGAACATATTATCAAAGAAGCGTACAATTTTTTAAGAACATATTATCGAAGAAGCGTACTTAGGAAGAGAACCAAACAGTGACCTTAACTGGCAACTGTAGTCCATAGTTACCAATCAAATGCCTTCCAAGCTAAAGGATCCAGGGAGTTTCACAATACCCTATATGGTTAGTGAGTTTGAGTTCGCAAAGCACTTATGTGATTTAGGAGCAAGCAATAATCTTATACCTTTTCTGATATGCCAGATGTTGGGGCTCAATGAGGTCAAGCTAACTGTAATGCTGATTCAACTAGTCAATTAACTATTAAAAAAAATTTTGGAGTGATGGAGGACGTTTTGATACAAGTGGACAAGTTCATTATTCCTGTGGACTTTGTTGCTCTTGATTTCGAAGAAGAAAAGAATTGTCCACTAATTTTTAGACGACCTTTCATGAACACTGGTAAAGCATTGAGTGATGTTCATGAAGGTCAATTGAACCTCTGAATTGGTGAAGATCAAGTGGAGTTCAATATGAACAAGCATTAAAGAATCTGAAGGAAAGCAACGCTTGTATGAAGATTGACATTATGGATGAACGTGTACAAAAGCAAGTGAGAAGCTACTTTGCAGAAGTTAAATCAGTAGAAGCTGAGTCTGAAGGAGATGTTGGATTGGGGGAGTCGAGTGTTCAGACTTATAAGGAAATATTAATGTGAACAGAAGCACCCATACCACCATCCATAGAGAAACCACCAACCCTAGAGCTTAGACCTTTACCTACACATCTCTGATATACTTTCTAGGCAAAGGTCAAACTTTACCCATCATCATTTCCAATTAATTAGATGGGGAACAAGAAAGTAGGGTGGTTGAGACTGTTATGAAGAGGATGAAGGCCATGAGATGGCAAATATCTGACATTCAAGGTATAAGCTCAAATGTGCGTATGTATAAGATAAACCTAAGAAGAAAGCAGAGTTGTAAGGGAACATCAAATTAGATCCTCATATGAAGGAAGTGGTCAAAAAAGAGGTAATAAAACTCTTAGATGCGGTTATCATATACCTAATATTAGATAGCGAATAGGTTAGCCTAGTGCAATGTGTAACAAAGAAGGTTGGAATGATCATAATGGAAAGTGAAAGTGGAGAATTAATTTCGAAAGAACAGTCACATGATGGAAAGTGTGCATAGACTATCGCAAACTCACCAAGGTGACTAAAAAGGGACCATTTGCCTCTCCTATTTATAGATTAAATGATAGAAAGAGTGGTAGGTCACTCATTCTACTACTTCTTAAATGGTTACTGAGGGTACAATAAGATATTCATCTACCCCAAAGATCAAGAAAAGAACACATGACCTTTGCATATAGACAGATGTCATTCAGGTTATACAATGCCCTAGCTATATTTCAAAGGTGCATGACATCTATCTTTGCAGACATGATTGAAGATATTATGGAAGTCTTCATGGATGATTCCTTTGTCTTTAGAGACTCTTTTGAGAAGTGTTTAACCAATTTGGATAAAGTACTCCAAATATGTTAAGAATCACATTTAGTGTTGAATTGGGAGAAGTGCCACTTTATGGTACAGGAGGGGATAGTGCTTGGGCACAAAATTTCATACCAAAGATTTGAAGTGGACAAAAAGAATACAGAGGTTATAAAAAAATTTCCACCTCCAATCAATATCAAGGTTATGTGAGCATTCCTAGGCCATGGTGGGTTTTACCGTCGCTTTATTAAGGATTTCTCGTAGATTGCACAACCCTTGACAAACTTGTTAGTCAAGGATGTGCCCTTCCTTTTCTATAATAAATGTTTATCTGCATTCGATCAATTAATGGAGGCACTAAAATCATCCCCAATTTTAACACCACCTGATTGGACACTCCCATTCGAGGTTATATGCGATGTAAGTGACTAAGCTATAGGTTGCTAGCTGGATCAAAGAAAGGATAAAAAGTTGCATATGATTTACTATGCAAGAAAGACACTTACAGGACCTCAATTGAACTACACCATCACGGAAAAAATTACTTGCAGTAGTGTATACATGTGATAAGTTTCGTTCATACCTTTTGGGCTAAAGTGATCATATTTACCAATCACACTATGCTTAAATATTTGTTTTCCAAGAAGAATTCAAAGCTGAGACTTATTTTATAAGTGTTACTCTTACAAGAGTTTGGCATAGAAGTAAGAGAAAAGAAGGGAGAAGAGAATGTGGTCACGGACCACTTATCACATATGGAAGGAGGGGAATGTGAGATAAGTGATGATATCAATGAAAAATTCCCTCATGAAACCCTGATGCTTCTTAATAACATGGTGACACCATGGTTTGCGGATATCGCAAACTTTTTTGTTAGTGGTAAGATCCCTTATAATTGGTCATATCAACAGAGAAAACGATTTTTACATAAGTACACTCGATATTTATAGGACAAGTTAATCCTATATAAAACTTATGCTAATGGGCTGATGAGGTGATGTATGTCGGAGGACGAGATGTTGGATATATTAACACAATGTCACGAAGCACAGTATGCTGGCCATTATGAAGCAAACAAAACAATAGCTCGAGTACTCGAGTGTGGATTCTATTAGCCATATATGTTTAAGGATGCTCAAGCTTTTGTAACACAATATGATAGTTGTCAGAGAGTGGGTAACATCTCCAAAAGAGATGAGATGCCTTTATCCAACATCTTGGAAATTGAAGTCTTTGATGTGTGGGACATTGACTTCATAGGTCTTTTACCATCCTTCATTGGAAACACATACATTTTAGTGGAGTGGACTATAGATCTTGCTGGGCCGAAGCTGTGGCATCTCTAACTAATGATGGGAAAGTTATACAGAAATTCATCAATCAGATATTTAAACGATTGGAGTGCCATAAATAATAATAAGTGATGGGGAATGCATTTTTGTAACAGATCTTTTGATATTCTATTAAAAAGATACGGAGTCCACCATCGAGTTACTACTCCTTGTCATCCGTAAATGAGTGGACAAGTGGAAGTCATGAACTGGGAACTCAAACAAATTCTAGAAAAGATAGTGAATATTTTTAGGAATGATTGCGCATTAAAGCTAGATGATGCCTTATAGGCTTATCAAACTGCTTTCAAAACATCTATCAGAACAATGCCCCCCAAACTTATATATGCTAAAGCTTGTCATTTACCTGTGGAACTAGAACATCGAGCATATTGTTAGAGAAACGGTCTAAAGGCAATCACTCATTGTACAAATATTTCTGATTAATAAAAATGTTTTTTTGTTAATTTAATGTTCACATTCTTTATGAATTGATAATGATCTCAAATCGAATTAATGAAGTCTTTGATACATTACATAGCATGAAGAAAATCATAATGAGATCATGATAATGCCATTCCTATCATATGTAATTATGTTAGTATCTAAATTATCCCTAGTCATAGGATCAATGAGATGGGACATTATTAATTCGAACAAACTAGCACATGTTATACTCCTTGATTAGATCAAGTAGTGGATCTTATAAGATGTAAGCATGAGATGTTAACATGTGGATGCTTGCTAAGAGTAGTAAGTATATTGGATGACCTGCTATGAGACAATCATATGGATAATCTATTGTAGTGTCAATGATAGTCTTATCATAGAAATGGTGCAAATATCCTTACACTTGAGGTGTTCAAGGATATCTTAGATACTAATCCTGTAATTTGACTCCATTCCTCATTCCCTTTTATAGGTTTCTTATATCTGTAATTTGATTCCATTCATTGTTTCCTTTTAGAGGTTTCTTATAGGGTAGTGATTGGGTACAACTTAAGGTATTCGAAGGTAATTGATTAGCCAATAAAGGATTCACTACTTCTGATAGAGGGAGATGCTATCTATGATCTCTTATTGGGGTCATTACTCGGGAATCTCTGGCTAAACTGGAAATGTCATGAAGATAGTCTTTAGTGACATATCCAATTAAGTAATGAGCCTTGGGGACAACAACTAACATCACTTAGGCTAGATATGACGTAGTTAGTCTGGTGGGAGTTGACACTTTAACCATACTCTAAACCAAGTGGGGTATAGATTGTGAAAGGATGAATTACACAGGAATATTGTCTGTGGAAGGGTTTGTAGTTAAACCATAAACTTTCTAGTCAATTGGGGGTCATGATGTGTTACTAAATGCCGCTTATGAATTACTTGAATTAAATGTTAATTCAAGTGGCCAACATAATCGAGAACCTGATGGGTCACATATATTGAAGATGCAAAGAACGAGTAAAATGGTTTTGGATGGGGATCTAAGATATAAGGGATGCGTGACTAAGCTACATAAGTGTGGTAGTTTAGGGTCATTTGATTTTGAATCATATAACGTATGTGAATCTTGCTTATTAGGTAAGATGATAAAATTACCCTTTAATAAGCAAGATGACAAAATTACCCTTTAAAGAAGGGGTGGAAGTTTCATGCTAAATTAAGTGGGATTAAAAGCCATTTAATTCCCACTAACTCTCCATCGATGTTGGGGGTTAGAGGAAGATCAAAGGGTTTAGAAAACATCAATTTTGAGGCAAATGTTGTTTGAAAACAAGAGATTTTTGGTAGAGTGTTCATCATTTTCTCTCACTCTCTACAAACACTCTCTCAAAGAATACATCAAAGCTAGCATTTTGTGTATGTTCTAGCCATTCTTCCAAAGAGGTTTCAAGCTTTTCTCTTCACGTAGATATCATTAGAGATGTCCTCCTTTGGTCGTTGTAGTTTACAATAACCCAAAGAGGTGAACACAATGAAGAATGAAGGAGATTGTAAGGTATACGTCTTAAGTTTATGTTTTGTTAAAGTTACATCTAATGGCACTTGAAAGCCCTTGAATTTTTGGGTTTTGTTTTATATTTCTACTGCTATTTTCTATTTTTGATGCATGTGATGCAAGATCAAAAACTAACAGTGGTATCAGAGTCATCTTGTGCCTATTAGATGTAGTTTCAATTACATGTGCAATAGGATTGCATGGTTGTGACAACTGAGGTTCTGTTCTTAGAAAATTTGAAATTAAATTATGAAACTTTTTGTTCACAATTTTCTCTCACTTATCTGCTTATGAGATGTTTGTAGATTTTGTGATTGAAAATTGATTTTAATGTGATTAACATATTTATTTTCAAATTTTATACAACATGAATGAAAACTAATTTCCCACAAAACATATCATATTATTTAGCTAAATTATTGAGGTTGAACATATTTTTCTTAGAATTTGATTATGGAAAAATTATATAAACATATTTAAAATGTGTTTAATCCTATGGAATTTTTAAAATTAAATTTTCAATCAATAAACAGATCTGGTTGGTTTTGTAATTGATGGAATTGTTTTGTTTGATAATTTTGTTTGTGTATGTTTCGATTCCAGAACCTTAAAAATATGTTTATATGATAAAATGTGTTATTTTGATGTCTTATGCATTCCAAAATGAATTTTCTCAAAATTAGATTTCTGAAAAAAATTTAGATGTCAAATTTGTCATTTTTATGTGTCTACGTGTTTTTTTGGTTATATTGATGATTTTGGGTGATTCCAAAATTATTTTAATGAAATTGAAATGACCTAGAGATGCATGGAATGATGATTTGATGTTTTTGAAATTTTGAGAAATTTTGGAAATTAATTTTGAATTAATTTAAGTGGAGCATTAAATTTTCTAGTATGAGTAGAACGTGGCATCTGTAACAAAATTAAAGTGTTTAATTTTGACATAAAATAATTAATTATAAGGTATATTAATTTTTGAACTAATTTCTAGAAATTGGAGTTTAATTTAATTTGATTAATATTAAATTCCAAATTGAAATGACATGCAAAATTAAATTTAGCCGAGATTAAAATTAGTAAGCAATTCGATTCAAGAGTTGAATTGACTTCCAAATTTTAGGATCCATAAATTATCACAACCAAAACTTATATGTTTAATTTGATGCATTAGATAATGCATGTTAGGGTTGTTTGGATGGATGGTTATAAACTTAAGCTCAATATGATTGGGGTGTCCATATCATGCGATATAGCTATATATATATATATATATATGATATATATAAGATCATCCTAGTTAAATGAGACCTAAGTCGAAATCCTCATTTATAATATTAAAACTAACGTCGTCTATTAATATGGTGAGAACCAGAGTTCTTTTAGAGTTAGGGTTGTTGGACAAACCCAATCCCGCTCTACATGAATATATTCGTTCTATGGAAATATAATTTTCGGATTAATAGGTTGGTTTTAACTAGAAGCATTGATTTGTTGGAAAAACCTAAGGTCAACATAGACAGAGGCAAAGTTGGGTAGCGTATATGAGATGTACATGCATCAAGATTTGATAGCCCAATGTGAGTGCACACATCAACAGTTGATAGTACTAGATTTGATAGTTGCATTATAAATACAATTGGTATGATCGATGCCTACTGATTGACCTAAGGTGGCTTGTTAGGAAAACCCAAAGTCATTCTTAGAGATATTGGATATCGATCCACTAGGAGAAATTCTATACAAGTTCTCTCGAATTCATATAGAGGGTTATAGATTCGTGAGAAAATAGTGGGAGCGATACTGTATATTATTAAAGTCCTAATTTACATTCATTTACGTACAATCTAACACCATTTCTCTCTTTGACATTAGGTTGCAAGAATCGACACCATGACCACTGGTGTGAACCTACACTCACGTATAGAAGCCAATAAGTTGATTGAACCGAACTTTCTAGAATGGCTTAGGAACTTGAGAATAGTTCTCAAATTGGGGAAGCTAGGCTACATCTTGGAAGAACTACTTCCTGATCCCCCTACGAATGATGCTTCTGATAGTGATAATAGGGCATACAGAACACATCTCGATGATAGTGAGATGACTAGCTGCATAATGCTAGCCATTATGTCATCGAAATTGCAAAAGCAGCATGAGGCTATGGATGCTCATACTATAGTCTATCATCTGAGGGAGCTGTTTGATGAGCAAGCTAGGTTCGAAAGGTTCGAGACCTTGAGGTTGCTCTTTTTCTTCAAGATGGTTGAGGGGACATCTCTAATGCAACATGCACTGAAGATGAATGGTTATATAGAGAGCATGGCCTCCTTAGGTTTTTTGATGGATCATGAATTAAGTATAGACTTAATTCTTACTAGTTTGACTGATAGTTATTCACAGTTTGTGCTTAACTATCAGATGAATCAAATATCAACAATGATTCCCAAGCGGATAAACTTGCTTAAAACAGTTGAGTCATCTGTCTATAAGGATAGTAAGGATATAATGCTGGTGGACTCTTTTGGTTCAAGGAGGAAGAACTAAAAGAAGAAGAAGTCCACAAGACCTAAGGGAGGTGTGGCTAAGAAGAAAGCTAAGGAGACTACCCCTAAGGTAACATACTTCCACTGTGGCAAGGATGGCCATTGGAAAAGGAACTGTAAGGCCTATTTGGAGTCACTGAAGAAGAAGAAGGCATCAGATGCCCCATCTACATCAGGTATGTTTGTTATTAATATTAATACTATTTCTAATAATAACATATAGGTATTGGATACTGTTTGTGGCTCACACATATGTACTGATATGTAAGACCTCAAGAACAGTAGACAACCCAGTAAGGGAGAGTCGGACTTACGCGTGAGCAATGGAGAAAGAGTTTCTACATTAGCTATAGGAACTTATGTATTGACACTCCTTAGTGGGCTTGTAATAGAATTGTATGATTGTTTTTATGTACCTGTATTGACTAAGAATATTATTTCAGTTTCTAGTCTTAATAAAGTTATTTTCCATTTAAATTTTAGTAACAATGGTTGTTCTATTAGTTTGAATGGAATGCTTTATGCTATGGGTACCTTATGCAATGGAATATACATATTAGATACTTCTAATCGAGTTTTAAATATTAATGAAAATAAAAGAGAAAAACAAGATAATATGAAATCATCTTACTTATGGCATTATCGCCTTAGCCATATAAGTGACAGGTGCATGACTAAACTACACAAGTGTGGTAGTTTGGGGTCATTTGATTATGAATCTATGACAGATGTGAATCTTGCTTATTAGGCAAGATGACAAAGTTACTATTTAAGGGAAAGGGTAAACAAATTACCTTCATCAATGATTACTCACGATATGGGTATTTGTATCTAATGAGATACAAATATGAGGCCTTTGAAAAGTTTAAAGAATTCAAAAATGAAGTAGAGAAACAACCGGATAGAAGTATTAAAACATTTCATTCAAATTAAGGTGGTGAATACTAAAGCCAAGAGTTTCTAAGCTATCTCAAAGATAATGGGATAATATCCCAGTGGATTTCACCTTACACGGCGTAACACATTGGTATGGCAGAAAGGAAAAACTGAACCTTGTTGGACATAGTAAGGTCAATGATGGGCTTATCAGATCAACCAAAATTCTTTTGGAGATATGCACTCTAGACTGCAAATGAAGGGATAAAACCTATAAGGTGCAAATGAGTTTTCAAGAAGAAAATTGACATGTAGGGTAAGTAGTTACCTCTAAAGCTAGGCTTATAGCTAAAGGTTATTGTCAAAGACAAGGAGTTAGCTATAACGACACATTTAGCTTGGTAGCCATGCTTAAATCCATTAGGATACTCCTGGCCATTGCTGCTCATTATGATTATGAGATATGGAAAATGGATGAGAAAATAACTTTCCTTAATGGAAACCTAACTGAGGATGTGTACATGACATAACTCGATGGTTTCATATCCAATGATGGTGAAAATGCATGCAAACTTCAAAAATCTATTTACGGATTAAAGCAAGCATCTAGGAGTTGGAATATCTGATTTAATGAGACAATTGAAGAGTTTGGTTTCTCATAAAATCCGGATGAACCTTATGTGTATAAGAAGGTTAGTGGGATTTCAATCGTATTCCTTGTGTTGTATATGGATGACATACTACTAATAGGAAATAATGTCTCAACTTTACAATCAGTCAAGATTTGGTTGTCTAAGAATTTCTCTATAAAATACCTTGGAGAAGCAACTTATATTTTAGGTATAAGAATCTACACAGATAGATCTAAGAGGTTGCTTGGTCTTTCTAAGTCTACATACATAAATAAGATGCGAAAGAGGTTTAGCATTGAGTAGTCCAAGAGAGGTTATCTTCCAATGAAGATGGGATTACACTCTCGAAATCTATGTGTCCAAAGACA
>JANQBM010000007.1:5763318-5782110 GCA_025594535.1 Erythroxylum domingense
AATTATATTAGTTCTCTGCCATTAGCTATTGATTCAATTAATGATATTTGTAAACTGTTTACAAAATATCATTCCACTTTGGCCAAGGATTTTCTGAATCAATATTAATCGAGAACAACGGAACATTCTTCCTTATTACTTTAGGGTGATGAATCCTATCTTGATCATTCAACTATCTCCATATAGTTCAAGCTATATCCAATAACTACCGTTTAAACGACCTTTGATAAAATAGATCACGAGTAGTATCAAAACATAGCAATCCCCACATTAGATAACTTTGAATTATATATCATCGACAGGATATGATAAATAAAATATGAAGCTCTAAAGCTTATATTGACCTACCGTCCACGATTTTTGTTCATGATCGACATTTTATATAAAATAAACATAAAGGGGGCCAATCTCATACTTACTAAACAAACATAATGTCCTTTTCACTCAGAGTTCCTATTGCATATATATGTTAACGGCCTAGACAAATGTATGATTTTTGTTCGTAACTACCGAAAAGGAGCGGCGTTCATTTTCAATGAGCTGTGGATAGACCAATCCGAAATTCCTCTAGATTTTACACACTAAAATGCTAAAAATTTGATTTGCAGAAGTGGATTATTCTTAAAAAGAAAAGAAAAGTAGACAAAATTTCATATTAAAACAGTTCCTATTACAAGAATTAGATGCATATCACCACAGACATTTTCTGGGTCGTAATTAGTTATGCAATTTTTGGTAGATAAGTAACAAAGAATTAACCTTGTATGCAATATATATTTTATTATATCATAAATTATTATATTAAAGATAAGAAAAAAATCAATTAAAATAAGCAAAGATGAGGAAAAAAGATAAAAGTAAAAATAGTAACTCTTTTTGCATTGGAACAATGCACTTAGGTCGTGTCAGATTTCGAAGTTTTAAGATTTTGATGTTTATAAATTAATGAAATTTAATACTTTTAAGATTATATTATTCAATATTTATTGATTGGTTTAGAGATTGATATTAAAGTATTAGAAAGTATAGGGTTGATTAATTGTGGTCGTATAATTTTAAAGAAGGAAAGTTTTTGATAATAAAATATATATTTGTTTGATCTTCACTACTATTGTTCGACATTTCGAACATAACATTTTATAGAAATATAGGATTCAGGTAATTCAAAAAGACTATAAAAGCAAAAAGAAATTTCCTATAATTTATAAGAAGATATTTTAAGCTGATTGAAACTTATTGGTCAAACAAATTATCCACTTATCTATATTTTTTTTGGATAACACTTATCTATTTTAGGCATAAGGAAATAGCAATTTGATCAATAATTATTTTTTAAAGTCAGTTTTAAATAATAAAAGTTATCATTTTTATGCTTATTTGTTCATATTAAATGCTTTAGGTGTCAATTAATTGTTTGCATACTTCAACTTTTTCATTCAAGTACACTAGTAAAGATCTCTAATTTAGGTAGGTCATAGCGCATATTTCCAAGTGTGTCAATATCACCATCCACCTTGCCCCATGTGATTCTCCAAATGTGATTCTTATCTGGTAATGTTTTCTTGAAAGCCAAGCCTGGTGAACCAACAACATAAGGATCTTATCTCACTAAAAGTCCTTCACTCGTAGTTGATAATATTTAGCAACCCAAATCGTCGCAAAATTTCGATAGCAAAATACTATAGGCGACGTTTTTAATATACACAACTTTCTTTATTATCTATATTATCTAGAAAGTTAGCTTTAACTTTTAATTTTAGAAGCTAAATAGTTTTCTATTAGCTATACAAATTTAACTTGTTATATTTATGAATACCTTTGAAGCATTTGATTGTATTTCTTATATAAATACCTTTAAAACATTTGAGTGTATTTCTTATACTCTAGTTTCTTTTATTTTCACTAACATATGAATTTAAGATGTTTCAACTCAAAAATTGGTGGTAAAAAAATTTCACATTCATGTTTTCTGAGTTCTGAGTGATAAAATAAAAGTAAAGTTTCTAATTTTTTATTTATTTTTAACTTATTAAATATTTGAACATATTATAATTAATTTGTAATTTTTTATTAACGTGGATAGTATATAAGCATTTTAAATTAAAACATAATATTAAATGATATTGTGTTTATTTGTGTTTCTCTTTTTATTTTAAATTACTTATTATTTATAAATATATAATTAAACATTAATAAATAATTTAATTTTTGTAATTGTAATTTTCGTTATACCTTACCATACGTAATAATTATTGGACTTGTGTTCTTGTAAATGTTCACATAAGTTTAGTTATAATATGATTAAATCAAATAATTTAAGTTACTTAATTCAAAGACTACATAAATTGTTACATTTATTATAAAAATTTGTATAATTCTATTAAACATGTTGTGATAATTAAATAGTTGGATGTGTTTGATTGGTTTTTTATGAATAGGTTAGTAGCATTAGATTACTACATTTACCATTATGTTAATTCCTATAAAAGAAATTTTTATTAAAAATCACTAATGTTAATTAAATTCAAAGGTTACGGAAAATATTTGATTTAATAATTTAGACCTTTATCATAATATTTGTAAAATATTATTAGCTGATATTATGATCATTTAATATTTTGTTGAGTATATAGACTTATAAATTGGGTCATTTATGTATGAATATTAAATTTTAATAATAAAAATATCTTTTTAAAGTTTACACGTTTACATATTGCAAATTTTTTGGAGCCTTTTTTTAACTTCGCTCAGGGTCTATAAAGTGTTAGGAACGACCCTGCCATCCACCTTGCCTTATGTGATTCTCCAAGTGTGATTCTCATCTGATAGTGCTTTCTTGAAAGTTAAACCTGGTGAACTAGGTAACACTACAACAAAAGGATCTTTGTTCACTAAAAGTCCTTTACTCTTAGCTGATAATATTTAGCAACCATATTAAATTGTCACCCAAATCATCACAAAATTTTGATACCAAAACACTATAGGTGACGTTTTTAACAAATTGTTGCTAATTAGTTTTTGCTATGAGATGCATACATATTGAAAAGAGAACCACAATGATACAAAAATTCATTACAAATGATATTTTGATACGCTTAGTTTTTGTGGATAAATGTTATTAACTACATTATTGTTAACGTAGTTAATAATGATTAGCGAGGGATTTTTAATCATCGCATAAAATTATTGGCAACGATATAGCAGACGTAGCAATTTCTTTTGCATTTTTAAAAGCAAAGTGAAAAGTTATTGATGACATTTTGAAAAATGTAGGTAAAAAGTTTTACTAACGATTTTAAAAACATAGGCAATTTTTTTTAGTTATGTTTTTAATTTTTTTATAAATACTATTACTAAAAATTTTGTCATGTTAATTATAATTATTAGTGACATTTCTAATCTATGTTATTGTATATAATATTTAGATTTTTGTTTTATAATTTATTATAAGAAAATATAATTAAAAATAATAAAAAATTAGAAACATTTTATATAAACAATAAAATATTATTAAATGTTAATGACAAATGTTAACAAAATAGTTATGTACAAACTAAGAATTATTTTCATCATCACTACTACTTACATAATTTGGCTAAGTATTTGTTTGACCATCTTTTCAAGCTTAGCCAACTTCATTCATTGCGTTCTAACTTTTGTTCATTACAATCTAATTTAGCTTTAAGTGACTAGTTCTCTTATTCAAGATGGTCAACACATTATTGTATTAAAGAGGATGAAGCAGTTGATTTAGGGCCAAACCTAAGACCTTTGATATAGCCGGATCTTGTACCAAACACATTGTTGCAAATCTCATCTAGGCATGGCTCTTTTCTGTCAGACAATGATCTTTGTAACAACTCCTACATCTTATTCTAAAATAAAAAAGAAACAAAATCAACATTGAACTCAAATACTTTTTTTTGGAAGAAAAAAATGGTATTATTAAATAGATATGGAAGGTAGTACAAATTAACATAACTGGGAAGGGATTACCATACTATAATCCTTACAAAATCATGTAAGGTGGAAATACAAAAAGTAGAGATGTTAGACTATAGGATTAGCCATGAATTATAAGTAATTTCAGACGGTCAGGGAGAGAGAATGTTGGTAGTGCAGTGGAGATGAAACTTCTTCACTATTGAATTCAAATATTATTAGTTAGTGCTACATAAATAAATAAACTTAAAATTTAAGCAAAATTTTATACTTACATAGTTATTTTGAGCTTCGTCTAATATCCACCTTTAACCTTCTTTATAGTGAGTGAGTTTGTATAGTGTGATCCTATCACACTCTTGTCCATGTAGTTCCTTATAACTCTGTTTTATGAAAAAATTAATTGAAAACACAATAAATAATATTTTATTTAGTAATATAATTATAACTTCTAACTAAAGAACTTACATATTTTTTTTCGTATGACAACAAATGATTTAGAGTCTTCGTTGTGAGGAATTTTTATTTTTCCTCTGTTAACCTTAGCTTTCTCACATTTTTCCTAAATAAAGAAAAGAAATATTCATTAAATTGTGTAACAAGGTTAATGGAAGCAAATGTGAAAAGAAAGAAGTCAAACTTTAATGTTGGCAGGGCCCAATAATCACATATTTGGCTCCAATTTTTTGGAGACATTCATTCGGGAACATGTCTCCTTGCGCCCTCATCGAAAGAAAAAGATTTGTAATGTTTATGTAGTTGATAACGATGATCCTTGGCCCTTTGTTTCAATATTCAAAATAGTTTTGGACGGGGATCCAAGATATGAGAGATGTATGACTAAACTACACAAGTGTCATAGTTTAGGATCATTTGTTTGTGAATCATATGACACATGTGAATCTTGCTTATTAGGTAAGACCTAGTTGGTTTTGTTGAAATTGATGGAACTATTTTATTTGATAATTTTGTATACGTATGTTTCGGTTTTAAAACTTTAAAAATATTTTTATGTTATAAAACTGTGTTGTTTTGGTGTCTTATGCATGCTGAAATGAATTTACTCAAAATTAAATTTTCAGAAAAATTTTAGATGTCAAATTTGTCATTTTTATGTGTCTAGGTGTAGTTTCGGTTATCTTGATGATTTTGGGTGATTCCAAAATTATTTTTATGAACTTGAAATGACATAGAGATGTATAGAATGTTGGTTTGATGTTCTAACAATTTTGGGAAATTAATTTTGAATTAATTTAAGTGGAGCATTAAATTTTCTAGTATGACTAGAAAGTGGCTTGTGTGACAAAATTAAAGTGTTTAATTTTGACATCAAATAATTAATTTTAAGGTGTATTAATTTTTGAATAAATTTTTGGAAATTGGAGTTTAATTTAATTTGATTAATATTAAATTCCAAATCGAAATGATGTGTAAAATTAAATTTAGACGAGACTAGAATTAGTAAGCAATTTGATTCAAAAGTTGAATCGACTTCAAAATTTTAGGATCCATAAATTGTCTAATTTGATGCATAAATTGTCACAACAAAAAATTATGTGTTTAGTTTGATCCATAAATTGTCACATACTAGTTAGATGAGACCTAAGTAGAAATCTCTCAGTTAGAATATTAAAAGTAACGCCCTCCATTAATATAGTGAGAACTAGAGTTCTTTTAGAGTTAGGGTTATTGGGCAAACCCAAGCCTGCTCTATATAGATATGTTCAATCCATGGATATATGATTTTTTCATTAATGGGTCGGTTTTAATTAGAAGCATTGATTTGTTGGGCAAAACTGAGGTCAACGTGGACAGAGGTGAAGTTGGGTAGTGTACAGGCATTAAGAGATGATAGCTTAATGTGAGTGCACACATCAACAGTTGATAGCACTAGATTCGATAACTGCATTATAAATGCAATTGGTATGATTAATACCTACCGATTAACCTAAAGTGACTTGTTGGGAAAACCTATAGTCACTCTTAGGAATATTAAATGTCGACCCACTAGCAGAACTTTTATATAAGTTCTCTTGGATTCATATAGAGGGTTATGGATTCATGAGAAAATAGTGGGAGCGATATTGCATCTTATTAAAGTGCTAATTGACATGCATTTACATACAGACTAACACCATTTCTCTCTTTGACATTAGGTTGCAAGAATTGACACCATGACCATTAGTGTGAACCTACACTCATTTATGGAAGCCAATAAGTTGACTAGACCCAACTTCCAAGACTGACTTAGGAACTTGAGAATAGTTCTCAAGTTAGAGAAACTAGGTTACGTATTGGAAGAACCACTTACCGATCCCCCTACTGTTGATGCATCTGATAATGATCATAGGACATATAGAAAGCATCTCGATGATAGTGAGATGACTAAATGTATAATACTGGCCATTATGTCAAAAGTAATATGAGGCAATAGATGCACATGCCATAGTCTATCATATGAGGGAGCTGTTTAATGAGCAAGCTAGGTTCGAAAGGTTCGATACCTCGAGGTTGCTCATCTTCTTCAAAATGGCTAAGGGGATATCTTCAGTGCAATATACACTGAAGATGAATGGTTATATTGAGAGGTTGGCCTCCTTAGATTTTTTAACAGAATATGAATTAAGTATAAACTTAATTCTAACTAGTTTGATTGATAGTTATTCACAGTTTGTTTTTAACTATTGGATGAACCAAATATCCATAACGATTCACTAGCTGATCAACTCACTCAAAATAGCTAAGCCATCTATCTGCAAGGAGAGTAAGGCTGTGATGTTGGTAGACTCTTCTCGTTCAAGGAAGAAGAACCAACAGAAGAAGAAGTCTACAAGGCCTAAAGGAGGTGTGGCTAAGAAGAAAGCTAAGGAGATTGCCCCTAAGGTAACATGCTTCCCCTATGGTAAGGATGGCCATTAGAAGAGGAACTGTAAGGCCTATTTAGAGCCACTAAAGCAGAAAAAGACATCAGATGCCGCATATACGTCAAGTATGTTTATTATTGATATTAACGCTATTTCTAATAATAAAATATGGGAATTGGATACCAGCTGTGCTCACACATATGTACTGATATGCAGGGCATCAAGAATAGGAGACAACTCAATAAGGGAGAGTCAAACCTACATATGAGAAATGGAGCAAGAGTTGATGAATTAGCCATCGGAACATATGTATTGACACTACCTAGTGGGCTTGTAATATAATTATATGATTGTTTTTATGTACTTGTATTGACTAAGAATATTATTTAAGTTTTTAGTCTTAATAAAGCTACTTTCCATTTAAATTTTAGTAATAATGGTTGTTCTATTAGTTTTAATGGAATGTTTTATGCTATGGGTACGTTATGAAATGGTATATAGTTATTAGATATGTCTAATCTAGTTTTAAATATCAATGACAATAAAAGACAAAAACGAGATAATAAGAAATCATCTTACTTATGGCATTATCGCCTTGGCCATATAAGTGAGAGATGCATGATTAAACTACACAAGTGTGGTAGTTTAAGGTCATTCATTTGATTATAAATCATATGACACATGTTAACCTTGCTTGTTAGGCAAGATGACAAAGTTACCCTTTAAGGAAAAGGATGAACAAACTACTAGTCTATTGGAGTTAATATATTTAGATTTATGTGGTCTGATGTTCATACATGCCAAAGGTGGTTTTATATATTTCATCATCTTCATCAATGATTATTCATGATATAGGTAGTTGAATCTAATGAAATACAAATCTGAGGCTTTTGAAAAGTTTAGAGAACTTATAAATGAAGTAGAGAAACAGTTGGGCAGAATTATTAAAACACTTCAATCAGATGTAGATGGTGAGTACTTAAGCCAATAGTTTCTAAGTTATCTAAGAGTTAATGGGATAATATCCTAGAAGACTCCACCTTACACGCCACAATGGTGTGGCAGAAAGGAGAAACCAAACCTTATTGGACATGGTGAGGTCAATGATGGGCTAAGCAGATCTTCCAAAATCCTCTTGCAGTTATACACTCGAGATTGTTGTTTATGTGTTAAACAGAATCCCTTCAAAGTCAGTTGATGTTAGTCCATATGAGATGTGGACTAACAAGAAACCTTAAATTTCTCACATGGAAGTTTAGGGTTGTCCAGCTTGTGTAAAGAGAATTCAATTAGATAATTTAGAAGTTAAATTTGACAAGTGTCTATTTGTAGGATATAATAAAGAAACGATACGATATCAGTTCTATAATATTTTGGAACAAAATGTGTTTGTTTTAAAGCATATTGTCATTTTAAGGAAAGAGTCTCTTCTAAAAGAAGACAGTAGGGGGCAAAATTAAACTTATGGAATTTCAAGATGCTCAAACAGATACAGATTGACTACCTGAACCTGAGAATGTTGTTCATAATGATGAAACAATAGTTTAATCTTCTAATACACAAGAAGTTTGTAGGTCAAGTAGGATACGTCATGTTCTAGAGAGATATGGATTTCTCATAAGTGAACATAATTACTTATTGCTTATAGAAGATGATGAGCCCATTACCTATGATGAAGTTCTGAAGAGTTCAGATTCTAAAAGCCATAGAATCTAAAATGATTTGATGTACGAAAACTAAGTATGGACTTTGGTTGACCCACCCAAAGGGATAAAACCTATAGGTTGCAAATAGGTTTTCAAGAAGAAAACTAACATGGAGGGTAATATAATTGCCTATAAAGCTAGGCTTGTAACTAAAGGTTATCATCAAAGATGAGGAGTTGACTATGATGAAACAATTAGCCCAGTAGCCACGCTTAAATCTGTTAGGATACTCCTGGCCATTGCTGATCATTATGATTATGAGATATAGAAAATGGATGTGAAAATAACTTTCCTTAATGGAAACCTAATTGAGTATGTGTACATAACACAACCCGATGGTTTCATATTCAATGATGGGAAAAAGGTATACAAGCTTCAAAAATCCATTTAAGTATTGAAGTAAGCATCCAGGAGTTGGAATATCTGATTTGATAAGACAATCAAAGTATTTGGTTTCTCACAAAATCTAGATGAACTTTATATGTATAAAAAGGTTAGTGGGAGTGCAATCGTATTCCTTGTGTTATATATAGATGACATATTACTAATAGGAAACGATGTCTCAGCTTTACAATCAGTCAAGATTTGGATGTCCAATAATTTCTCTATGAAAGATCTTGGAGAAGCAAAGAATCTATAGATATAGATCTAAGAAGTTGCTTGGTCTTTCTCAGTCTACATATATAGATAAGATGCTAAAAAGGATTAACATGGAGCAGTCTAAGAGAGGTTATCTTCCCACGATGCTTGGGATTACACTCTCGAAATCTATATGTTCAAAGACACAAGATGAGAGTACTCGCACGAATTTGATCCCTTATGCTTCAGCTATAGGATCAATCATGTATGCTATGTTATGAATAAGACCCAATGTATTATATGCTTTAAGTATTACAAGCAGATACTAAACATATCCTGGAGAGGGTCATTAGGTGGTTGTCAAGAATATCGTTAAGCACTTGAGAAGAACTAAGGATGTATTTCTAGTATATGGAGAACGAGATCTTGTTGTGAGCGAATATACAGATGCAAGTTTCCAATCTGACAGGGACAACCACAGATCCCAGTCAGGACATATTTTCACACTGAATGGTGGAGTAGTCAATTAGAAGAGTTCCAAACAAGAGACAACTATAGATTCAACAATCAAAGCATAATACATTACCACTTAAGAAGCAATAAAGGAAGCAGTAATTTGAATCAAGAAGTTCATCATGGAACTTGGAGTGGTTCCTAGCATTGCTAACCCAATACAGTTATATTGTGACAACACTGGTGCTATAACGCCAGAAAAGGAACCAAGGTCTCATCAAAAATCTAAACATACATTCAAGCGATACCATTTGATTAGAGAAATCATTAGTAGAAATGATGTCAAGATAGAGAGAGTGCCCACTGATCAAAATATTGTTGATCCCTTGACTAAGCCGATTCCTTAAAAAAGATATGAATCTCATATACTTGCCTATGGTATTAAATACAAAGGTGATTGGATTTAGTGTAAGTAGGAGGTTGTAAGGGAAGTGCTCTAAAGGTAATCATCTTTAGCACTTATTATACAAATCTTTTTTATTAATAAAAAGACTTTTTCATTAATTTGATGTTCATGTTCTTTATAAATTGATAGTTATCTTAAATCAAATTAATGAAGTATTTGATACATCATATAGCATGAAGGAAATCATGATGAGATTATGATAATAAGATTCCTATTATGTATAATTAAGTTAGTATCTAATTTATCCATAGTGATAGGATTAATAAGATAGGACATGATTAATTCGAACAGACTAGCACAAGTTATACTCCTTGAATAGATCAAGCAGTGGATCTCACAAGTTGTAAGCATGAGTTGTTTAGAGTTAACATGTGGATGCCTACTAAGAGTAGTAAGTACATTGGATGACCTACCATGGGATAATCATATGGATAATCTATTCTAGTGTCAATGATAGTCTCATAATAATAATGGTGCAAATATCCTTAGACTTGAGGTGCTCAAGGATATCTTGGATACTAATCCTACATATTGACTCCAATTGTCCTTGGCTCTTAAAGGTTGCTCACAGGGTGGTGATTGGGTACAACTTGAGGTATTTGAAGGTAACTGAGTAGCCAGTAAAGGATTCATCACTCCTGATAGAAGGAGATGATACCCACGGTCTCTTGTCACCGTCATTACTCTGGAATCTCTAGCTAGAGTAGAAATGTCATGAAGATAGTCTTCAGTAATATATCCAATTGAGTAATGAGCATCGGGATAAGAACTAACATCACTTAGGCTAGATGTGACATAGTCAGTCTAGTAGGATTTGACACTTTAACTATACTCTGAACCAAGTGGGGTATAGATGGTGAAAGGATGAATTGCATGAGAACGTTGTCTATGGAAGTCGTAGTCAAACTAATGAATTTTCAATCAATTAGGGGTCATGATGTGTTTCCAGATATTGCTCATGACTTGCTTAAATTAAGTGTTACTTCAAGTGGTCAACATAACCGGGACCCTAATGGATCACATGCATTGAAGATGCAAAGCATGAATAAAATGGTTTTGGATGGGGATCCAAGATATGAGAGATGTATGAATAAGCTACACAAGTATGGTAGTTTAGGATCATTTGATTGTGATGGTAGTTTAGGTTCATTTGATTGTGAATCATATGACACATATGAATCTTTCTTATTAGGTAAGATGACAAAATTACCCTTTAATAAGCAAGATGATAATATTACCCTTTAAAGAATAGATGGAAGCTATATGGTAAATTAAGTGGGATTAAAAAACCCCTTAATTCACACTTACTCTCTATGATGTTAGGGGTTAGAGGAAGGCCAAAGGGTGTAAGAAACATCAATTTTCGTGCAAGTGATGTGTGTAAACAAGAGATTTTCGGTGAAGTATTCGTCATCTTCTCTCACTCTCTACAAACACTATCTCAAAGAATATATCAAAAAGCTAGCAATTTGTTTGTGTCCTAGCCATTATTCCTAAGAGATTTCAAGCTTCGTTTGTCATGTGGATATCATTAAAGACATCCTTCTTTGTTTTTTTATGGTTTATGACAACCTGAAGAGGTGAAGGAAATGAAGAACGAAGGAGATTGTAAGGTACACATCTTAAGTTCATGATATTTTGTTTTGTTTTACTACATCTAATGGCACATGTTCGATTTTGTATTTTATGGGTCTCGTTTTATTTTCCACTACATATTCTAATAGTTGATGCATGTGATACATGATCAAAACCCAATACTATAATCCTCTAACATCTCACCAATCCCATCATCATTAATATCATAATCTTTTACATCATTATTGTTACAATCATCAACACTCGTACCAACACTTCTACTATGGCTTGTTTCTAAATGTTCACCATAATAAAGTCATGGAGTATAATATTTATCTATGGTTCATATTAACAAGTTATTATATACAACATCTTGATTTTGAATGTTCACATTTAAGCAATCTATGTATGTACAACGAATACACCAGTCAACACCCATATGATGTTTTACAAATTGCGTGATACTCTTAACTCCTAAGTATTCAACGGATCATTTCCAATGAGATATCCAACTTTTGTCCATCTACCTATATAATTAAAAATAAATAACTGAATTAATAAATGCAATCTTCATTCTATATAAATTAATTACTAAAAAAACATTTTCAAATTTTGAATTCAAATAAGCACTATAGTACGTGGCATTGTTACACCATATGAATAAAGAAAGCAAATTCTCACCGACTCTTAGGCTCATGGAATATTTCACCAATAAGCCTTATGAGAGCTACATCATAAGTTTCTAGCTCATATATCATCCTAGGGGTTTATTATACAAAGGACAGTCCATAATTGTAGGTGTATTTCTAATGTTAATACTTCAGTAATCACTATAAGTTCATAAGTTTTGAATTTAAAATAATACTATGGCATGTGGCATTGTTACACCACATGAATTGAGAAAGCAAGTTCTTACTGTTACTGCTAGGATCAGGGAATATTTCACCAGTAACTAATTTATAGAATATTGGATTTATATGCTTAGAAATATTAAATTAATATTATGGAATGATAATTAATGTGCATAAAATTTAAAACAATTAAAGTCCACTAGTAAATAACTATCTTTGATATTTATAAATTAATCTTAATTTTGTAAATTAATCATAAAAAGGAAAATATGTTTTTTACCAAGAAAGCAACATTTATTATTTCTTTTTTCAGCTCAACCATGTAAATCCTAAAATAATTCAAAATTTATTCTTACATCCAAAGTCCATATCAAAAAGGGTTAGAGGAAATTGATGTTGGACTTAAAAGTGTTTAAATTAAATGTATGAAACATGTTCCCATAGCAATCATATTTCTTATGAAATTCTGCTCCCTATAAAATCACAAGGGACCAAGGGGGATTCTAAGTGTGATTAGATGACATATTTCAAAGGAACTCAAACCTTTATTCACAACAAAAATCAGGGAACTAAAGATATGACAAATTTTGCCAAATCACATAAACAATTGATTATTACAATTTTTGAATTTTGATTAATTCTTTGGTCCCCCATTTGCAATGTTGAAACTAGGTAATTCGATTGATACATAAAAAATTGGGAAATGTTTAAGCATATCAACTCCCTTTTGAGCATTATCAATATAATGTTAACACAAGCAGAACTTAAACCAAAATCATAATAGATTTTTAAACATACTAACTCCCTTTTACTATAAGCATTAACACTTGAAACTCTTATAATCAATCATTTGTACAATTTCAATAGAATGCGATATATATACATCAACACAAGCAAAACACTCCCAACACCTAACACAATCATAATAGGCTATTCATCAAACACTTTACAGGCATAAGAAATTCATCCTAAGCTAACTACCAAAATCATATTTTTTCCCTTTCATCACTAACACTAAGACATTCCAAACAAAATCCAATCATAGACAATCAACTCAATAAAATTACCATTACCCTTCCAACATCATACCTTAAAAACCAACAATTGAAGCACAAAACAAAACAAAAAAAAGGATCCATGATTTAACTCAACAGAAGGACAAAAAGACTGTGACTAAGAAGAAAGAAGCACACAAATGAAGAAGATAAAAGGACAACAACTGGGGAGAAAACAAAGATGAAAGGAGCGGAGAGGAAAGAGTCGAAAAAATGGGGGAGAGGGGGGAATCAGATGCTTCAGATAAAATAGATAGAAAATGACTTCTTTTGTTGTTAAACAAACGATGTCATTTTCCTTTTTTCTAAATGTTCCAACATTTGATGATGTTTTTGAAAAATGTTGCCAAATGTATGTACGCAACCAATCATTTAAAAAAGGAAGGAAACGACATCATTCCTTTAAAGGAAAACGAAGTCGTTCCTTTAAAGGAAAATGACGTCGTTCTTTTTAATATTTTGAAATATTTCAATGTTTTGTGACAATTATTAAAATTTGTCACCAATTTTTTAAACACCATCAACTTTTTAGTATACTATTTAGAATTCGTTGCCAATTATCATATTTGGTGACAAATTTCTAAAATAGTCACCAAATGTTTATACACCATCATCCTTTTAGTGACGTATGTATAATTCGTTGTCAAATATCATATTTGGCGATAAATTTCTAAAATTGTCGCCAAATGTTTATACACTATCAACTTTTTAATGACGCTAAGCAGAATTAATAGCTAAATATCATATTCGGCGATGAATTTCTAAAATAGTCACCAAATGGTTTTGAATTTTATATTTTCCAAATTTTTTACTAATATAAAATTTCTAAAAAATGTAACTAATTATAGTTTTATCACACCATATAAAATTGTCAAATCATATATTTTAAAAGACATTAATAATTAAATTAATTTTTTATTTTTTATTTTATAAATTTTTAAAATAACATTGTTGTTAACTAAATTTATTTTTACACTTAAAATCATTGTCAATACTATTTAATTTGATTATTAAAAGTATCATATTAATATTTAATATTGATTTTCATTATTTACTATATTGCAATTATTTTTTAATTACGTTGCAATAGATATAATTATATATGATAATTAATATAATGTTATATTAATACCATTATCTAAGGTCAAACCAAATGGCATTTTGAATTGACGCTAAATGATATATTTCTTCTGAATTAATCGAATACGACATCATTTCGTTTAACTACAAATGATGTCGTTTTATACTAAGTTATTAACCCCAAAATAAACCTCTCTTCATTTTCGTGTTAGTTGTCATATTTCTTCTTTGTTCACTGTCTAATAAATGTTGTCTCTATTGTGGTCATATCCTTTATTGTGGTCGTCATTGTCCAAGAAGCGTAGTTACCTGTGTTGGTATTGTTCTTCTTCTCTATTTTCAAACCCTCCTTCTTGTGCTCTATTTTGCTGCTACGTTTAGGAGTTTATATGAGTTTTGTTTTCTACTTATGGTGTATGAGTTTTTATTTGTGTTTATGTTTGAGGAAAGCCTTTTAACTGTTTAATGACATACTTCAATGAAGGCTGCTTCTGCAATGGATGTTTATATACATATTTACATTTGATTTTACCACTTATAGTAGACAAATATATCCATCAAAATGACTTTATTTCAATGTGTAATGAGGCTATGATTACATATAACAATTAAAAGTCAAACGTTCAAAACAAAAAATATGATGAATTGTGTTTCTGTGTTATATTGTATCAACCAAAATTTTTGTCTAACCTTCCATGCTTGTTTGATAAAATCATGTTAACTGTTTGATGAAATGTCTGTTAGAGAATGAAAGCTTCTTCTGCAACATATGTTTATGTACATATTTACTAAATCATTGATTTTACACAAAATCTCTACCACTTATAGTATACAGATGTATCCATCAAAATGACTTTACTTCAACATGTTATGAGTCTATGACTTAATTAAAAGTCAAATGGAGTATATATTAGACATAACAATTAAAATATAAAACTAACAACCTATCACTCTTATTCTTAAAAGACAAAATCTTTTAGTATATGCATATTTGAATTTGTTGAATATATATTTTATGAAAACATATATATAATGGCGTATCTCAAAACTAGCAACCTAATTATTAAGACAACTTAAAGCTCAATCAGGATTACACAACTATTTTCATTAGAGGATTCTAAAAGGGATGTTTATTTATATAAAATAAATAATATTTTGGAGATGTAAGGGATGTTTATGTATCCAATACACATAGTACATACACACTTAACATTCTCAACCTTATCATATGAAGTAATCTCACTTGATAGATCACAAAATTAACATAAAACTATTAACATTAACTCATTGTGAAATGGCAACGTGGTGACTATTGCGCAAGATTTATCTAATGTAAAAACCCACAATATCCGCAAGTATATGAATCGTAAACTTGTAGTATTAAAGATGTCGATCCCACGAGGAGTTGTGAACTATTCTAATCCTAAGTTATCTAAAGCTTTAAAACATTAATAAAATGAAAATAAAAACTAAATAAAAAAGTAAACACATGAAGTTGGTTTGATAGACAATTGAATTGCAAAATTAACACAAATGAAATCAAATTGAGAACCACCAACTTAACAATGGAAAATTACACAAAAAGAATTGTCAAATTATAAGAGAGGAGATTTTTCCTATCATCAATGTTAACTTAGTCTTTTATGTGTTAATGAGCAGTTAGTTCTAGACTATTGAAGGATTGCTCTCTCTCGAGTTATAATCATAAGCCCTAAACAATAATCTCTAATTAGGTTTAGTACCGAACATATAATCTCTCAATTATAAAGATCCTTAACCCTAGTTAGTTCTTAAGCTTCCTAATAAACAATTGGGTCCCAAATGAGATCTTTCTTTATATAAAAACCGATTTGATTAATAACATGGTCTATTAGATAGCTTAACTCTCATTAATCTATCCCAATCATTTTACATTTGATTCACACTCTCGATTTATTACCGAAGCATAAAGTTACAACAATTAATCTTAACACTCAATAGGATTAACAGAAAGATAAATAAATTAACATTAAATCAAGTCAAAATCCCTAAAGAAAAGTTAGAACATTATAATTAATCCCAAATCCATTGTCGAACACAAATGAAAGATGGAAAGAAGAAATAAACTTGGAAAGATGGAGGTTGAAGCTGTAAGATAGGTCTTCTTCCTTGCTCTTCCCTTTCTCTCTTTATCTTCTTCTTCATGTTGGAGTTTTCCAAAAGTGGTAGAGAATGGAGCTTTTTTAGGTTTCTTTTCTTTTTTTTATATACTTTTTTCTATTATAAGCAATCCTAAGGTTTTTTGGGGTCTAAAAAGTCCAAAAGTCCCTTAATAATTTGAATCCGAAAGGCCATTTGCGTCTGCTATCACACATGGCACGATCGTGGCACTTGATTTTCTTTTCTGTCATAATCATGGTAGAATAGCCATAATTGTGGCCCTTCTCGATGCTTCTATCACCCCATAGGTTTTACCTCAGGCTTCCTCCGATTCTCCTCCATTCTTTGATATTTGCCCTAAAACACTAGCAAACACATCAAGGCACCTCAAACACATAAAATTGAAGCTCAATCATGTGATTTAACCTACAAAACACTCAAAACACAAATATTTAACTAAATAAAAAAATCCTAACCTAAATATGCACTAAATATTTAATTTAACAACTAAACACGTAATAAACTACCTATTTAAACATTGTGCAATCTACTACTATCAACATCCCCACACTTAAACTTTTGCTTTTACTCAAGCAAAAACAAAAGAACAAACAAAAACACCTAAACATAAAATACAAACATATCTAATAATGGGACAATGACATCAAACTTTATGAAACAAATTAACTATAAACACCATCTCTCAACTTGTTTTAGCTTATTAACTTGTGAAACGTATCTCTAAGTACTTCAAATTAAAAGTACATACTAATCAATACCGTAATGTCAAGTTTATTCACCCTTGTCATTTGTGCACATATGTTGATAATTATTTAGTCAATAAAAATTGTAACTATCCCTAAGTAGGTCTTTAGGAAAATTTAAGCTATTTATAAAGATCGGTAGGCTTATTTGACAAAACACTATTTTTGTTGATTTGAATGACATGAACCTATCTTTTTTAAGCGAAGGCAAACATTTTTGATAAATGTCGATTCGGTTACTTAACTAGGTCATGTTTTTATTAAGGGGCTTGGTTGGAATGTCATTATAACCTTTTGACATAAAGGTAAACATTTATGATAAATGTCCCCCGATTACCCAACTACATCATATTCTCAACTGGCTACTAGCTCTATTTATAGTCCAAAGGCCAGCAGAATAGTTATTTATTTAAGATTTTCATCATTTTTTCACATTTTGTTATTGCTTACCTCATTTCTTTAATTAGTAATCCTCATGAAAAGATACTAACGAAACTACTTATTCGATTGACTTAAAATTATAAATGAATGTGACAAATCCCTAGTGTGAATAAACTAACATCATATCCTAATTAACATGTATGTTTAACCAAAATAACCTAGGTCACTAATTTCACAAGCTGATAAACCTTAACAACCTAAAAGACTATGTTCAAAGTTAAATCGATTCCATTAAGTCCTAGCCACTGACACATTCACATGAATCACATCATGAAAACATAAATAAAATAAAATACGATATGCAAAATTCTCATTCAAAATAAAAGCATACATGCAGACAACCCTCCTCATTCTTGGACAACACATTGTCCTTAACGTTAGAAGAGAAAATAACAACACGTAAGGTAGGAATAAACATAAAATAAAACAAACAAGAAAGATAAAATTTAAAAGAGAAAGGGATAGCACACAAAAGCATTATGGTTCTCTGGCCATGTGTTAGATGTCCCATCTCTGGCGTCTTTATTCTCTAGCCATCTCCATCATCATCCTGGCATTTTTTGTAATTGTTTTGTTAGTGTCTGAAAGCGCAGTGAGTACCTTCTCCCAACTGGCTTCTTCTTCCTCTTTAGATTCTTCATTTATGGACTCCTCCACTTGTTGTTGTCATAGTGTTAAACTGGAACTAGCTTGTCCTACCTTATTTTTGATATGAGATTAGAGTTAACATGTAACATCCCCTCACCAATTGCTAGTGAACAGTGGCATATGCATGCATTTACATATGCACATGCATAGTGGATAAGTGAATATTGCACATGAATTGTTTGTACATGCATACATGACTTTTCCCGGTTTTTGGAATGTGATTAAGTGA
>JANQBM010000007.1:5823359-5834755 GCA_025594535.1 Erythroxylum domingense
ACCCATAGATATTGGAGATCATTTTTGCATATGTTACTCGTTATTATTTTCCTTTTCAACTGGGACAACTATTTTCCGATAATTTGAATTTATTAATTAATTTGGGGTCGGAGTCCTTTCATTTTTGTATTTATGAGGTACTAGATTTACAATGCGTAGATTTTAACTCGTCGTCTAGTAGGGATGGCAAAAATGGCCCAGCCTGGCCCGTTTTTGGCCTGAATTGGTCGGCCAGCCCATATTTTTTAAAACGACATCGTTTTGAAATTTTTTTACTTGAGAAAAAAAATGGTCAGCCTGACCTGCCCGTGGTTCGGTGAGTCGTAGCCTGACCCATTGATATGCCTACCGTCTAGTGGCCAACGCGAAGATGCTGGCGGCTGAGCACAAATTTAACAAGTCATCTAAACTCCACTTGCATGATGTAACATCCATATGTCCCCGGAAGGATTTGCAAATGCTACACAAAACAGAATCAAAGTAATTCAATACATACTAAAGCATTTCTAAAAACTTAAGGACCATACATTTCATTCATCATTGTTTGGGTCATATCCAAAACATAACAAACAGATGATACTTATTACATACAAGCCTTAAATCCAAATCCAAACTATATTAAGGTTTTTACAAACCATTAAACAAAACACAAAATACAACATATCTCATTACATTGAAGAAAAACTCAAAACAAACTGAACATTTCCAGAACAATATACAATCTTCTTAGCCACTGCGATTGTCTTTGTCCCAGTCTTAAGTTTTCTTATCAGAACCTATAAGGGATAAAACCACCGTGCTAAGCATATAGCTTAGTGGGGAATAACTAAATAACATATTAACTAACGACTGTCTTTAACAGTAGAATAGCATATTCATGCACTAGATCTTAAAAAATCTAAAAAAACTTTTATTGTTCAAATTATTGAGCATTCCAATATCATTTGCATCAGAACAGAATAGCACATATCATAATAGAATATACTTACGTCAAACTTATAAATATCTGAACAAAATATTAGAATCATAAATCATAACTTTAAAATATGTGAACAAATCTTGCTTATATCAAAACAACATTTAGCTATATCGGAATTGAACTTAGCTTATATCATAATTGAACATTTATCATAACACAAAACCAATTAGCCTATTAATCCCTTTTACATAAGTAGGTAAGGGGACTAGAATAGGAGATACCTATTGGTATCACAGAACAAGAGAGACTTATGTCTTGATACCGAAGTGTCCTTATCAGGAGACACCAAAGTGTCAATATTAGGAGATACTTATGTGTCAAACATTGAAGTGTAATTATCAGGAGATACCGAAGTGTTGACACCTTAAATATGTCTAGGAGCAGCTGCAAACCCTTCTAGGCATGTGTATTTACCCACAACTATGACTTGATAGTTTTAAAACAATCCATTTCAGATTTCACAATCACAAGCAAAAGATGTTATGTTTTTATTCCACTTTCCTCAAATTGAACATATACATATGCACATCTAACTAATCATATCTTATAAGCATAAACATTTGTAATAATGTACCATTAAAGGCATTACGTATTTCCCATTCCATATCATAACACAAAGTTCCAATTTGTAAACAAATCATATTCAATTCGCATCAAATAAACCTTTTGAAACGCATTGGTGTTCATAAGACCACATTCATCTTCAAACACATCATTCTTTTCAACATTATTAATTAACCTCACATGCTTGAAGTAATTATCTCCATTGATAAACCATAACTCAATTACCTTTTACTCCATTAATATAACATCATCTAGGTTCATTTTTAATCTCAATTAAGTTTAATTAAACCATTGTTAAAAGCCCTAACCTTATATATGTCTATAATTGCACAAAACTAAGTTTTTCACCTTCTTAACCCTTTTCCAGACTTTTTGCAGGACAAGTTTCAGGTCAGTTTTGTATGGCCATTTTGATATAGAAACTGAGGTTCTGGGTAATAAGTTATTCTAAAAAATTGTTCCTCTATGTCTTAAGTTTCTAAAAAGATAACATTAATGCAATTTGGTTCAGTATTTCTAGAGTTACACGCAAAATACTACAGAATGTTCTCAAACAGGGACAACAACCAGTATCCAACTTCAAGCCAAATTTCAAAACCATTAGACATAGAAATAAAATTATATTCCTTCATGAAAATTGTAGACATATGTATTTAGTTTATTCTGCAATTTAAATAACACCATTTAGATATCTATAGGTCAAGTTATGGCTAAAATACCGAAGTCTATTCAGTGGAACCACTACAATTGTCATACACCTTCAACACCCCTTCCCCATAGTTCATCAATTCCACTTCAATTCCACCTTATTCATGCCTCAATTACACATAAATTTCATGTCCAGAACCAATTCAAAAATCATTCATCAACTAATTTACAAATCAATCTCTTCCACACATCAAAACCAAACTAGAAATTATCATACAAATATCCTTTTTCCAACATTCACTCCTCATAATCTTAACACATATTCCATGCTAATTCAATTGTCATAAAAAATATATTAATACAAGATGTCAAGTTTAGAATTCCCTTTCCTATTTAACTTCAAATTCAACTCCAAAGAACCAACTATTACTCCAAAGAACCAGCTATTATAACCCTTCTAAGCAACCAACACAAGTCTAAAAATCAATGTGTAAATCTTAGCATAAAAAAGACAGCATAAAAGATAACATAATCTACTTTCTTGATACAATATTTGGCTAAGAATTTGGAGTGATTATGCATGAATTTTTAGCAAAATTTGGAGTGATGTTAATTAATTCCAATTCACTAATTATGATCTATTAAACTAAAATTCAAGTTATATGCAATTCTCAATCATATCACAAATTTTAACTCCTACTATACATGTACTTTCATGAACATATAACATTCCAACTAGGGTACAATTTGGGGCCTTACACATGATGCTTGTGCTTAAATGGTAATAAGAGTAGTCTTTAGTTCAGTCCAAGCTATTGATCCTATTCTATTAGCATTAGTTCAGTCCATCTTTTCAACTCTAAAACTCTAATCGAAGCCTTCTACCATTTCCTTACCACCACTAAGCTGAGCTTCTTCATCAGGGGGACTCCTGGGATTTTCCAGATTATGTATAATACTTAGAGCCTCATTATTTCCCTTCAAGCTGCTCTGATTTATTATTTTGGAATAATCATTCTATAAACCAATTGAAGAGCAAATGTATAGTCGAGCTTCTTCAGGTGAGGAAGCCTCAGGTAGCCTGGGGTAGCATTGTCTGGCACAGAAACCTCCCTCCCAAGGTCTCCTTCCTCCTCTGGCTAACCATAAAGAATAAGCTTAGTACCACTGATTGGCTTTCCTACATTGATATTAATAGATCCTGTCCACTATGTTTAATGCATGCTGAATCAAGAGAACACCTTTTCTTTTTATGCCCCATTGCTACTTTGGTTTGGGAGCAAGTTAAGTCATATTATGGATGGAATATTTATGATCATTCACTAACTAGTATCATCCACTGGTTGACAACTCATTCATCTATACCAAGAGCTGAAAGAGGGACCTTTACCATTACCATGGGTATGACAATTCAGGCCATATGGAAGGAAAGAAATGCACGACGGTTTAATACCATTAGCAAAATAGGGGAAATGCTAACTAAGGAAGTTATAAGAGGATTTAGGGAATTGGTATTACTACCGTACCATTCTCCACCTGGTTAACTAAAAATCATTTGAACGCCTAGCAATGTTCTTTTATTTTTGTATTTGATTTAGTAGTTATATTATGTTGGGTTGTGTATTAAAGGTACTCCCTTGGACATCATTATTTCTGTAACTTTATTTTTCTTTCATTAATTCAGATTTTCTATTATAAAAAAAATAGTACTAAAACATGGTATGTAATATATAAAAATAATTAAATAGGTGAATAAATGATTCTTCATCTTAAAGTCATTATGTAGAGTATTTTACTATTAAGGATTAGTAATGATTTAAAACTTTTTTAGTTATAGTGAATTGAAATTTGAAAAACTTATTTTCAAATATTAATTAGAAATTAATCACTACTTAATAAGACAAGTACGATTAGATTTAAATAAAGTATATATTAATTTTATACTTTTTCCTCTTCATGTAAGTCATTGGGAAATAATCTCTTTACTAGTTAGGAGTAAGACTGCATACTACTAAACCTCCTCAAATCTCACGTGTCAACGAGATTTCTACTGGATGTTATTATTATATTAATTTTATACTTTACGTGTAATCATAATGTTTGATGATGAAGAGATTAAATTATTCATTATAACTAAAAGGAGAGATTATAGCGTAATTATAATGTTGGAATTTGTTTTGATTGTTTTACAAGAAAGTGTACACTAGTATTTATACACATGAATTAACGTTGTGGCTTGAGATAATTTGATGTTATCATATCTAATAAAATTAAAACATAATGATAAGATGAGTATCACTTAGGGCAATGTAATATTGGTTTGATGTTAGAGTCTCCAATTTCACTAAGAAGAGAGTTTAGCTAACATAGTTTAGCATTAGTAAGAGCAATACTCTTGTATTCAGCTTCAGTGATAGATTTGGCAATAGCAAACTACTTTTTGGAGCTCCAAGAGATTAAGGAGCTAAGAAAAGTACAATAACCTGATGTAGATCAGCAATCATCAGGGTAACCATCCCAATCAACATTAAAATAAGCTTGTAAGTTTAAGGAATTAGACTTGATTAAATGAAGGCCATAAGATGGAGTTGAGCAAAGATAGTAGAGAATGCATTTAATGACTGACCAGTGGAAATCAGTGGGATAATGAAAGAACTAGGAAACCTTGTTAATAGAAAATTTGCTTTAATAGCACTACAATATTCAGTGGGATTAGAAAGGGAAAGACCATGGTTTTCGATAAGTGGAAGGGATAGGATAATAAGAGTAGAGAAAGGTTTTAAGTACGTAAAATATATGAGTATGAATAAGAAGATCACTAGTGTATTCAGATTGAGTGAGAAGCAGACTAGTGGATATAAAGGTAGCTTCAATCTTAAGAAAATAGCGAAGAGGACCAAGACTTTGACGGTAAATTTTACATGAAGATCGCGAATTATAGTTTTAATGAAATTTTGTGAAGAACCTATAACTAAGATATCATCAACATATATAAGAATGAAAGTGGTATGAGTGGGTGTGGAATGGATAAGTAAAGTATCTACTTTGGAGGAAGTGAAACCAATGGTGTAAAGTTTGTGACTTAATTATTGGAACCAAGCTTCGGGGCTTGATTGATACCATAAATAGGTTTTTTGAAAATGACACACAAAACCAGGATGATGGGTTTTATTAAAATCAAGGCGTTGTTGCATAAAGACAGGTTCTTGAAGACTTCTAGAAAAAAGGCATTGTTGATATCAGCTAATGGATTGACCAATTTTGAGATAATTCAAGTGTAAGAATGAGGCAAATGGTAGTTGGTTTAACTACTAGACTAAAGGTGTCAATATAATCATGGCCAAGGGATTGATGATAACCTTTAGTAACAATGAGAACTTTGTATTGGTCTGATGCAGTTTGGTTTGAAACCATCCATATCCAATAATATCTACAACTGAAGGTGGAAGAACAGGATACCAAGTATTATTATGATGAAGAGCCTTGAACTCATCAAGCATTACTTGATGTTAGTGAGGAAATTTGTTTACATGAGTAAAGGAAATAGGATCAAGATTAAGGGATTACTGAATAATGATGTTGTAGGTGACATGCTCAAAAAAGGTTTTAAGTTTTTTCGTACAATCAGGAGTGTAGGTAACCATATGATGTGTAGATGATTGTGGTGGTGAAGGTGCTTATAGTAATGATGAGGGAGATGATGTGGAAGAAGTACGTTATTTTGAAGGAACAAAAGCTAGTTAGGGGGAAAGATTCAGGTTGGGGGGAAGAGGAGAGGTAAAGTGGAAGTGTAGCGGTAAAGAGAGGGAGGTAGATTAAAATCAAGAAGTTGTGAGAAAGATATTGGGAAATTGAGTTTTAAGGAATTAAATGTGGCAAGAAATGTAAATTTTATTGGTGGATGGGTCAAGACATTGATATCCTTTGTAGTTGGGAGCATAGTCGAGGACTACATATGGAATAAATTTAGGAGTTAGTTTATCGGTTCTAGTATGAACAAGGAATGGAAAACAAGTACAACCAAAAACCTAAGGGTGACCAAGATTAGGAGGTGCTTGAAATAGAAGTTCATAAGGAGATTTGTGGTGTAAAGATAAAGATGGTTAGAGATTAATGAGATAGACAGTTGTAGAAAAGACTTTAAGCCATAAATTTTTGGGAAGATAACTATGAAGAAGAAGAGTTATTCCAGTTTCAGTGATCTGACATATTTTTCTTTCAGCATCACTATTTTTTTATGGAGTGTGAGGATAGGAAATGTAAATAGTAATTCCACAGGTAATGAGAAATTAAGCAAACTATCCTTAGACGAGTTTAAAAGTTTATATTAATAAAAAATTTTAATTTTAGTAGAGAATAAGTTTTCAACAGTGACATCAAAAAGTTGAAATCTGTTGATAGCCTACTTATGAGTGAGTGAAAAAACCAAGTGTATTGACTAAAGCCATCGACAAAAATAAGAAAAATATAACATGAATTAGATAAAGGAAAAGAAGGTGATGGTCCCCAAATGTCACAATGAAGAAGCTAAAAAAGGTTTAGTATATACTATAGTAAACGGAGTAAAAGGAAGATGATAACTTTTGCTTTAAAGACATGAAGTACAATTAAGATCAACACTAGACACATTGAGTGATTGAAGTAATTTTGAAAGAATTTTATTGTATAGTTGACCTAGACATTAATGTCAAATATATGAAGAAGATTTTCTAATAGTGAAGGCAATGGGATTGTTGATGTTGAGCTGAATCTTAAAGGAATAGAGATTATCATGGATGTTTCATGTAAGAAGAGGAGTCTTGGTTGAAAGGTCCTTCACAATATAACCAAATGGACAAAATTCGTTCAAACAAGAACTATTTTTAACAAATTGTGAAATAGAAAATAAATTTGCAGTAAGACTAGGAATAATAAGAATACTATGTAAATGTAAAGGTCTAGGAGTTATAGGTAAGATTAAGGAGCATGTACAAGAGATAGAAAAACTATTACCACTACCAATAACCACTTGGTCAGTACCTTGATATGGTTGGATTGACTCATCATGATGAGTATTACGGGTCATGTGGGAGGAAGTTGTTGTGTCTGGAATCCATTCAGTAAATTCACTAGAAGAATAGGTGGATGAATGTTTAAGGTAGAAAATGTAAGTTAAATTTTTGTCAGGTCATAGGAAGGGGTGAAAGAATCATATCAAGATTGCATATATCAGAAGTGAGAAGCAGCAGTTATATGAGTAAATTTTTACAAATTTTAAATTCTGGAGGTCTTTGGTTGCAATTGAATTTGGAATTAGAATGAAAAAATAGGCTTCATAGGGAACATCAGGCTAAGTTATATAAGGTAGTATAAGGTAGATTGGAGTTGGACAAGGTTTGTAGGTTTGATGTTGATTGATTGTGATTGTGGAATGATGTAGGACAGTCTAGGCTTGATCTATAGGTCGTATTATTTGGTCCAATTGGGAGACATAAAAGACCTAATTTGGTCTTATATGTAGATAGCGTGACCTCTAATACGAGAGCAATGGCCAAAGCATCCTTCGACACCGTGAGTTAGGAACTAGTCGCCGAGGGAGATGACAAATACTGCTTCAGGTGGGGACTGATGAATGGATAATAAGCGTTGTTTGTGAAGAAGAAGTTTGACTCGTAGCTCTGAGAATGATGAAGGCTTATTATGATTCCTTATGGTGGTGATGAAAGAGTCATAATTGAGCGGTAATACATTCAATGTGAAGAGAACCAAATCATTAAATAAAATTGGATCTCTAATGGCTACTATATCTTCAACTGTGGAAATGATAATTGTCAAGTATGTAGAGATAGAAGAGTCGTTGTCAGGGTAACGATTTCTATATTGTGGTTTGCTAAAGGAAATAGTCTTCCATCACTGCGTGATGTACCAGCAAGCTTTTATATACGCACAACAATGCATATAAAAGATTTTCTCATTTATCAATAAACTTACAACTTGTATCTTACTCTTAACTTTGTCAATCATAGTATCGTTTGTGCTATAATTTTGTAAAGTTATTGTTAACAATTATGTGTCGATGTTCTAATCTATCAAGCAATCAATCATTACACTCATAAACTTATCACTTGTATAAGGTTTTGAAACATAAATGAACCTATTATTTAGACACAAATTGAAAGATCAAATTAAAATATAATAAAACAAACAAAATTAATATCAAAATATATCAAAATATTTTTATAAGAAAATACCCAAACAACAAAACTAGTCAAAGAAATTAGGTCCAGTAAGCTTCTTAGCATCCATAATGCTCCTCATGAACAAATTTCTACTCATTTTATTTAACAGCCAAAAGACATATAAAAGAAAGTAATAGTTTACATCATAAAAACGAGTAAAATAAAATAAAATGTAATAAAATTTTAGTTACTTCTACTATTTTAAACAAACGAATAACCCTCATTATTAAATCAAGAAATTATCAAATGATTTTTTGTACGCTAGAATCTTGCTCAAATTAAGTTAATCTTAAGTATACTCACAAACCAACTAAATTTAAGTTAGATATATAACAAACTTATTAATCACATCTTACGTTACTTCTATATCTATTAGGTGAAAATTCTTTACCAAAATATATCTTATTTATTATTCCTAACACTGCCTCCAAATTTATACAATTATTAGTTTGCTCATTTAAATCATATAAATTTAATTAAATTGTCTTCTATTGTTTAAGAATAAAACTATGGTTTTATTTATTGCAAGCCTTATTAAGCAAACTTAAGGACTCTCTTATCTGAATATCTTTTTATGAAGGATTTTAAGGCATCTTATATGAAATTTTATTAAATCCAGGTGAACTTATAAACAACCAACATTTATATCTCATCTCAAAACCTTAGCATAACATCTAGAACTTATTTTATTCTTATGTCCCTTTCTATTTCTACATATATAACATGTGATTTTGCACGTGCGTAAAGCAAACCCAAGTCAATTCATTAAGGGTTAATTACAAAAAAATTCCCAAACTTTGCTTAGTTGAAACTATAGCTCGAACTCAAAAGTGGCAGTAAAATGGTCAAATTTTCAAAATTTTCCAATTCTAGCCTGAACTTCAAAAAGTGGAAATAAAATGTTATATCTTTCAATTTTTTTCAGTTCCAGCTCGATGTTAGTATCTACGTTAAGTTTGCTGACGTAGCATACCACGTGTTCCAAAAATTTAAACTATTAATACAAATCAGCCAAAATTAACACGACAAATAAAGATTAATGAAACAAAGTTGTTATTAAAAATGGAATCCCTAAATTAGTTTATACAGCCTCATCCCTTCGTTATCTGTTTGTTCTTTTGACGTCCTCAACCTTTTGTTTTCTGTTTGTTCTTTCTATGCCTCAAACTACTCTCGCATCACTGCGTACTGCACCAGTAAGCTCTGCGTGAGGGCATCGGGGTTATGTAATATGAAAATTAAAGGGTGAAGTCATCGAGAGAACAAACTAAAAATGAAGGGAAAAATTGAAATCAAAGCGTGAGGTTGTCAGGTTGTGTAATTTGATTTAGGTCATTTTTAATCAACGATGTCGTTTTAATTATGTAATTAAACGACGTTGTTTCATTAATCTTTATTTATTGTGTTAATTTTTGCTTACGTATATTGATAGTTATGATTTCTGGAACACGTAGCAAGTCATGTCAGTAAACTTAACAGAGACACTAGAGTGAGTTAAAATAAAAAATTTGAAAGTTTAAACATTTTATTGTTATTTTTTTGAATATTTTATCGTTAATTTTTAAAGTTTATGCTAGAATTGAAAAAATTGAAAGTTTGAGAATTTTATTGTCATTTTTTAAACTTTAGACTATAATTACAAAATTGATCAAAATTTAATATTTTTATTGTAATTGACTCTTCCATTAATTGATGTCTTGGTTTGGTTATTGTGGTTCCATCCACTTTGAAACGCAATAAAGATGTGATTGGGATAGTAAATATGATTTAAATCCTCTGTCCATTTAGCTATTCTCTTAAGGGAAGATGACAATAACAACATGGTAAGAACTGACTAAGAAGCAGTAAACAATGTCCACCATTGTTTTACCATCCACGTTTGAAAGTAGTTATTGCTGATGTGATTGGGATTGTTAATAGAGAGATGTTTAGGTTTTTAGAATGTCTACTGAACGCCAACTAGCTCAAGAATCTCATGTTTATTGTCGCTAAAGCTGAGATGTCAAGTGAAAGAAACGCATTCCTATAGCTACGGATCACCAGAGGATTGATATGACTTGGCCTGTATCGGACAAATGAAAAAGAAAGCATGCCGAACGGGTTGAATTCACTTGTCCCATTTCAGTTTTCCACTTTGTGCTCGTTCACATAGATATCTCAATGAGTCCTGTTAGATTCCGGTCGGCTTCTCTCATGATAAACTGCACAGGTTGGGATGAACTAGCTCGTGGCTCTATCTATTTATTGGCGGGTTGATTTGTGACTCCAATTATGGCTCGTCAAGTCACGAGCAGTTCGTTTTTAAAAGAAAAAAAATTAAAACGACAGCATTATATGGCGTTGTTTTCAAAAAAATAGGCAAGCCAACTATAGTCAACCAGTAACCCAACCTAAACGAACCATAATCAACCCATAATCTGCTCGTAACTCGATCAACCCAAATCGACTGGGCCGAGCCAAAATTGCGACCCTTGTATCCACATCCAGCCGTCCATTTAACAGCCACCCTGCACCCCACGACGAACCTTTTGCAATATTTTTGTAAGTCAAAAAACGCAAAAGACAAAGCAAATAAGTAAATTTATATTTTTAAAAAATAAATGTCTATGAAGTTCATTAACTCAATTAATGCTTTTGGCAGTGAAAGCTAATTTTACTCAAATCTATGAATCTTATTCGTTAGGCTTTACTACTATAGCTCTGATATTAATGAAAAATTTTGATAAGGTAGAGAAATTAGACTAGGTTCAAATGAGTTTATAGACATACAATATGTCATACATCAATTCAAAACTTTAAGGTAATTTATATAAACTCTACGGCATTATTATGTCTTATTTTGACGTAAGATAACACTACTTAGATATTCCATTGAATACTTATTATTTGGTTTTGCTATTGCTTAGTTGCTAATGTCAATATAATTATAGCTTTATTATTGATATAAAAGTTTTTAAATTAATATTTATTTGTTAGTTGTTTTATTT
>JANQBM010000007.1:5942390-5962567 GCA_025594535.1 Erythroxylum domingense
CATACAAGTGAAGGATAGAGGTCGGGATCAGTTCGCGTCTGCATTGCATGTTCTTAAATTGTATTGAATTGTTTCTTTCGTACCTTTTGTATAAATTTGTATTTCGAAACAACTAAAGTGTATTTGTAAATGTGAAATAAATTTGGATTGATTTGGTTATGAATTGTTGCGTATCATGTTTGTGGCTTTAAAAAAATATATATTTATACCGATTTTCTGAATGATTGAGTGCTTTAGCACGCCACCCTCGCTGGGCACGGACTCGAATACCATCTCGCGGGAGTGGGGTGCTACACTTGTGGATTTCAATGAGATCCAATTTGGTTGGAGAAATCATCATCCTTATATGAAGTCGTACACTTCGGGGTGGCAAAACCCCCCGATTTCTATTGGTCCAATAATGTAGGGACTCACTTAGGACATCAAAGCCTGTCAGAATTTTAGCAAGATGAGTCCAGTTCATGGGATTCCAAATTGGAAAAAATCATGGATAAGCTAACAGTTATGGAAGAGAACCATAAGAGACTGGAAGAGTAATTTGATCAAGTAACAGAAAATCATACCGCTTTTATTCACAACCTAGAGATTCAAGTAAGACAACTTTCCCTTAAATTTTGTGAGAGAAGTATGGAAAAAACTATGAGAAATATAGAGTTAAATCTATGAGACCAATATGAGGCTATCACACTTAAGAATGGGGTAGAGCTAGAAGAATTAGCAAGAAATCAAGCTAAACCTAACCTTATAGAAGACCAAGAAATCAAAGAAGACGATGAAGAAAATAATGCCAACCCTCCCTTTTATTCACTAGTTCTTGATATACCATATGTGAAAATCAAAAAATCTTAGGGAGATGTTCATGAAAAGAACTTTATCTTTTGGATGGATGATCATCAAATGACATTCAACATGAATGATATAATTAAGAATCCAAAGGTTAGTAACTCATTCAGGATAATTAATGTGTTCGAATCTTCTGAAAAACAAAAGGACGAATAACAGATGACAACAGACATAAAGTTTGACGAAGCGATGAAGGTCTCTATTTACGAAGTGAAAGAAGTAGAGGAGACGAAGGTGATTAAGGAAGCATGAGAGCAACTCACCTTTTCTTTTGATTTGTTTAGTATTTTCTTCTTATGTTTTTCGTATATTATGTTTATTTCACCCGTGTGTGTTTATGTACCCTTCTCACATTGAGGACAATGTGTTCTTTAAGTGCGGTGAGGGTTGTATGTTTTTAAATTGAGTTTGAATTTTGCATTTTGTCTGATAGTTTGTTTAGGTTGCATAATGTAAATTGTGTGAATGCGTCAATGGCTAGAGCTTAACGGGATAGATTTAGCCTTAAACATAGTCCTTTAGGTTATGAAAAATTTTTTGCTTTTGAAATTAGTGACCTAAGTTACTTATGGCTAAATATGCTGGTTAATTAGGATATGATGTTAGTCCATTCACCCTAGGAATTTGCCATACTCATTTATAATTTTAGGCCAATCAAATAAGTGGCATTATTATTACATTTTAATGAGAATGATTAGTTAAAGCAATAAGGTAGGCAATTTTTAAAAAAAAAGGAGTTGTATATTTTTTAACTAAAACAACTATTCCCCTGGCCTTCAGGTTATGAATAGAGCTAGTATCCAGTTGAGAATGTGATGTGGCTGAGTAACCTGATCGACATGCATTACAAATGTGTGCCTTCGTGTAAAAAGGCTATAATGACATTCCAACCAAGTAGACAACATGACTTAGTTAAGTAACCGGATCGACATTCATCACAATTGTTTGCCTCCGTGTAAAAGACTGGGTTTATGTCCTTTAAGAAAAATCAACAAAAAGAATGTTTTCAAATTAAAACCTACCATACTTGTTAGTAGTGTTCGCAAGGTTACATGCGCTAAGTATTAATATTTATAACCTTGATAAATTATACAAGCGCACAAGTCATTCACGTAGTACCTAAGGTATCGATCCCACGAGGAGGGCTAAACTAGTCCTAAAATCTAAGGTTGTCCTAACCTACAATAATTCTGTACAAATAACTAATGCAGAAACTAAATTAATCAATAATCAATTACGAGAAATTAAAGTGTCGAAGTGTAAACAAGATAGCAATCACACAATCTAATCTGAAATTAACTTAGAAATTACCAAGTGAGAGGAAGGGGATTTTGATTCGAAATTAGTGCAAACCTAACCAATTTGCAATCATTGACTTAATGGATCTAGACAGTCCTAGGGTAAATTACTCTCTCTCGAGTTATAATTCTTAACCCTAATTGATGATCCCTAATTTAAATTATGTAATTGCGATCTCCTGATTCATAATTGCCTAAAACTAAATTAGTTCTAAGTTGTCTATCAACCTACTGGGTATTAACCTACCGGGAACATATGCTCGATCTCTCGTTACATAATTCTACTAGTTTGATTCACTTCTTAACCTATCAATTCACCTAACTCTCGTTAGCACAAATTCATTATTTTTACCCAGCTCACCCGCCTAGTTTATTGCCAAGTTATTAAGAGCAGAATTGAAATCACAACTAAATCAATAAAAACACAATTAATCGATTTTTATTAATCTCAAAAATCAAGATCCAAAGGTGAGTATAAACACAAACTCAACATTTAACACAAATGATTCTCAACACCTATTTCCATCTTGTACATGAATAAAACTGAAATAAATGGAAAATATGTCGGGAACGGTGTCGGGGTGGCGGCAACAGTAGGAAACCACCTGTTTTGGGAAGTAAGTCATGTCTAGCTCGTCTCCGTGTCTCTCTTCCTTAGTCTCCTTCCTCAATCTCTTAATTTCTCTCTAGGTTTTCTCTCGGAATTGGCTAAACCAAAGCTCTCTTTCACAACTCTCTAGGCTCTCTAAAGACTCTCCCCAAAGCTCCAACATCTATCTTATAATGATGTATTTAAACTTTAGATGCTCTCAGTCAAAGTTGGGGTCGAAACAGTCCAAAAAAGCTTACAAAATTTGAGTTTTTGCTTCAGCCAGATGCAGGCCACGGTCCTGCCTACCATGATCATGGCTAGCGCCTAAATCTTTCTGGCATGATCATGGCCCAAAGTGCACAATCGTGGCCTAGATCCAAGCTTTCTATCACGAATGTTCCCAAAATACACGATCGTGGCCTAGTTGGGTTATCTTGTCCCTCTCTATCATGATCATGGCCTTTTGTGCCACGATCGTAGGCTATGTTTTTAGCCTAAAACTCTTTGCAACTTCTCTGTTCTTCACCGTTTATCATGTAACACTAATAAACACATCAAGGTACCTTAAAAAATATAACAATTAAGCTCAAAGACTCATCCTAACCCATAAAAAACACTTAAACACATTAACTAACACAATCAAACCATAAATACACACTCAACACTCAAATTCATACTAAATAATAATAAATTAAATCTTAAAACATAATACAAATGACAACTATCAACATCCTCACACTTAAACGTTTGCTTGTCCTCCAGCAAACAAAATAACAAACATAATAAACATAACAAACATGAATCACTCATTGCAAAAATGAGACAATGGCTGCAACTTCATGAAATAAATTTAATCTTGAATATAATTTGATTAGTTATATCTAATCATTAACTTGCAAAATCTATGTCTAAGGGCTTTGAACTAAATATACAAGTTAATTGAGATCTAAGTGCTAATTCAATTACCTTTTTAAAATGTACACACACATTAATAATTCTTTAGTTTAAACTTTTTAACTCTTCCTAACTACATTTTCATGAAAATTCAAGCTTATTACAAGTCTGGTAGTATTTTATTAATAACACACCTTTTCTTGTTATATAATATTCTTAAACATAGACTTAGTCTTTTACTAGGAGGCAAACATTAGTAATGAATGTAGATCTGGTTACTTGACTAAGTCATTTATTAATAGTTTAGTTGAAACGTCATTATAGCCTTTTGACGCGAAGGCACATATTTGTGATGTGTGTCGATCTGGTTACTCAACTATCATCACGTTTTTAACTGGCTACTAGCTCTATTTATAACCCGAAGGTCAATAGAATAGTAATTTATTAACAAAACATTTTTTATTACCTACCTTGTTGTTTTTAGCTATTCATTTTCAAGAAAAATACTAGTTAAGTTACTGAAGTTGAAGGACCTCAAATTATGAATGAATGTGAGAACCTAGAGGGTGCTAAATTTACACTAAGTCCTAATTAAGCTGTATATTTATCACTAATTTTACTAGCTAATGATCATTCACAATCTACTAGACTATGTTCAAAATTAAACAAATTTCACTCATCTAAGCCCTTGACACATTCAAATAGTTCGCACAATGCAACCTAATAACTATCATACAATATGCAAAATCACATTCAAAAGTAAGAACACAAAATCGCTCCCTACACTTAAACAACACATTGTCCTCAGTGTAAGAAGGAGGCACACATCACATAAGATAAGTAAAGACAACACATAAATTAAAGTGAAAGTAAACAAATAAAAATAAAAATAACCAGAAAAATAAAATAGAAATAAAGGCTAATTTGGAAAAGAAAAAATTGGGTTAGGTATAAATCCTAAAAAGATGGAGGTGGTGATGGTGTCGAATGCGGTAATTAAACACCTTGAGATTCGAAATACTGATGGATCTATCGAATATCCTTACTCTGGAGTCGTTATGTTCGCGCCATCTCTTCAAGTGTCTTATTGGTCTATGTGATGGCATCCAAAACCTTCTGCCAACTTTGTTCTTCTTCCTCGGCTTCTTCACTGATGGATTCTTCTTGTTCTTGCCAAGGTGATGCCAAGTTTGAGCTCGCCTGACCTGCCTTGATCTAAACATGCATCTTTTGGCTGATGTCCCTCAATGTCATGTTTGTAGAATGGATGATCTCAGCCCGGAACAAGTGATGATGATTGAGGAACTCAGGGAGGTGAACTATTAACCCCCTACGTTCCACACAAAAATGTTCTACAATGGTAGACACTATGTAGCCCATTACGAGATGGATGCTTTGCCTACGTAGAGTTGTAACGAGGGCATTCAAGACATAGGTGGACGTGTTTATTGGAATACTGCGATCTATGCTCCACTGTATAAAAAGTTCCTTGGTAGAACACTTATTGATTTTGGTCTTGTCAAAGACTAACTAACACATAAATTTGAGCAGTAACAAGTGTTCATGGGACCGTATGATGTTGTTGTGAGCATTTTTTGAATAGATTCCCTCATTTCCAGTAAGCTCCTACCAATATTGAGAAGGACGGAAGTCATCATATTAATGAATCATGGTGGATTTGGGGAACCCACACATCTCGTACATGATTTCAACATTCAATTCATATGCCCGTCCCCCCAATCTAAACCATAGTTCTTTTATGTTCTTGGGGTCAAAGGTCAGGGTTGTGAAAAATTCCAGTATAAGCTCCTTATAAATAGGGAATTGAAATCGAATAAATTGAGCCCACTAGATCCTCTTGGCTAAGTTTTCTACCTGCTCACACAATTATAGCCTATTTTATGTGTGTTAAAGTCAAAATACTTTGGAACTACAATTTGTATAGAGCGAAGGGAATAGAAATGAGTAACTTTCTCCTCAGTGTAAATTGGAAAAGGTGATCTGAAATCTGCTATTCGGTTTCTGCATCCCCAGCCTGCAACTTGTTGTCATCCATATGATTCCTAACAGGCTGATTGCTTGATGTGTGGCATGATTTTGGTAGAAATTGGAAAAATTTTATAGGTTGAAAAATTCTAAAGAGATGTAAGAGTGTTTGAATGCATAAATTCTAGAGAGATAAAATGAAAATGAAGGTGAAGTGAAAGTGAAGTTAGTACTGAATATATGGGTGGTAAAAAGGGTAAAATGGTAAAGTTAGTTTTAAATTTTCATGCCCTTCCTTTCTCTGAATAATCACAGGCCACGATCGTGGCTTGTTATGCCATGATTGTGGCATGCAACTTACCACCTAGTGCATGCTCAATTGCAGGCCACGGTCGCACTCTAAATTAGTTCCTTTTTGTTCTTCCTCCACTCTTTCACTTCCACTACTTGATTCTTTTCTATCCCTTTTTCATCTCTCCTTTCATTCTTACACGATCATCCATATAATTCCAAATTCCTACTCCTTTTTCACTTATTCAGAAACAAACTAATCCTAACTATAAAATTTGAAACGTTTGAATAACTTTAACAGAGAACTACTTTTCCATGGGTTACCTCCCATGGAGTGCTACTTTTAACATCAGTAGCTTGACGCTCTGTTAAGTTCACGGTGGTTAGAATGAAAGCTCAAGTTACAACCATCCTTACAATTTTCCTTTCCTCACCTCCTCCTTCGCGAGCGCTTCTTCCTGATAACATTCCTAGGATCTTCTATATCTTCCCATTTGCCTTGAGGTTCGGGTTCTTTGAGATCCACTGGAGGTGAAGGAGATCCGTACTCTCTTTTAGTTACCCTTAGTGTCAATTTCTCCTTCCCTATTCACAGAGTTAACTTGCACCCATCAACATCAATAATTGAGCATGCAATGGCCAAGAAGAGGCATCCAAGAATTATCGAGGTGTCCCCATCTTCACTAATGCCTAAAATATAGAAGTCCATGGGAAAAATGAATTTACCACCCTTTATTGGCACATCTTATATAATTCCCATCGGTGTATATGATTTTCTATCAGCCATCTTAACCAAAAACTTGATGGGCACTAACTCTCTTAATCCCAATTTTAAACTGAAGATGTAGGGCATCATATTTATGCTTGCACCTAAATCTGTAAATGCCCTATCTATGATAATCCTATTGATACTTCTGGGGATGAAAAAGTCCCCTAGGTCCTCTTTCTTCTTAGCTATATTGGGGTCATCTTCCAACGTTCACTCCTTCCCTTTCTTCGTGACAGACTCCTATAATTTCAACTTCGTCTATATTTGTTTCAACACTTCCTTGACCTTGTTTATCTCAATCCCCTGTAATTTTTCCACTTCCTTGTTTGCATATAAATCCTGCTGCTACATAATAAGTGATGGAAATATATATTGAGTTGCATTGAGAGATTCGACTATGGCCTCAGTCGAAAGGTCTTCTTTAATCAATTGACCTTTCTCTTCATTGTCTATCTTTCCCAGTTCCTCAACTTGGGTCTGACTTATCACCATGACATGTTCCTTTGGATTTGCCTCAGTGTTGCTTGGAAGAGTTCCAGTGTTATGAGCTGATATGGCCTCTGCTAACTAGCCCATTTGGACTTCTAAATTATGTATGGACGAGGCATAATTTTTGTTACTTGCTCGAATTTACTCTTGAGCCTCCTATGTGCCTCCTCTATGCCTCCTATCTTGTCCAAAATCTTGCCCAACTTTAACTCCATCGAGCTTACTTTATCTTGTTTGAAGCTCGATTGCCCCTAAGGCCTGAACTGTCCTCCACTGTTGTTGTTTGACTAGAAAAAGTTAGGGTGATTCTTCCACCCAGGGTTTTAAGTGTTGGACTAGGGATTGTTTCCCCTTCCTCATCCAAACTACGTCCCCATATAGTTTACTTGCTTTTGGTTGTCCTCTCTCATCAAGTAATAGTCCACAGTGTCATGGTCTGTCTGACCATAAAACTCACACTTCAGTTGTACAGCTTTCACTTGAGCCGAGGACGACGCCTTCATACCATTAAGTTGTCATGTCAAATTGTCGATCTTTGTTTTGTATCTTTATAATTTGATCAACCGCAACGATTCCCTTTTACTCTCTAAACGTCGTAGGCTGCCTACCTTGCTCACTTGTCCATAGGAAACTATTGCTGGCCATCTCCTCGATTAGCTCCTCTGCTTCATCGACTGTCTTTCGCATTAAAGATCCTCCTGATGTTGCATTGATTATGCCTTTAGTATATGGGTTCACTCTATTGTAAAAAGTCTACAACAGGAATTCCTTCGGTAGGTTGTGGTGTGGGCACTTCCTCTACAGGTCCTTATATCTCTCCCACAGTTCATAAATTGTATCCGCATCACCTTATTAGAAATTGGTGGTTTCGTTTATGGTTATTTCATTTGTGGTCTTCGTCAATGGGAAGTACTTGTCTAGAAAAGCACGCACAAGTTGCTCCTATATCGTGATGTTAGCAGGGCTTAGTGAATGATACCAAGCCTTCACTCTATCTCTAAATGTGAATAGGAACAGCCTAATCCTAACAACATCCTCCAACATCTGGTGATACCGAAAAGTATCACAGATCTCGAGGAAATTTATGATATGCACATTTGGATCCTCATTCGCCAATCAGTAAAATTGGACGTTCTGTTGAAGTATGTTCAGGAGGGCTAGTATAATTTTGAATGAGGCCGCTTGAACAGGCAGCCTAACCACCCCTTGGTTTGATGGGTTAAACCCTGGCCTCATGAAGTCTAAAAGAGTTCATTGTTGCTGTCCAGGGTTCACTTCCTGATCCATGCTCCTCTAAAGTTCTGCCATTGATCACTTTTCTATCTCTTCTTCTTCCTTTCACCAAGCTTTCCTACGGGTTCGTTCTAATTATGTGGCATCTAGATCTATTGTCTCTGCTGCACGAATTGAATCTCTTGTGACTCTTATGTTCATGCAAGAGCACGCTTCCTAAAAAAGAACAAAAGAAACTAAAACAAAAATTAAAACCTCTCTAACGTGTTAAACTATAGAACTAAACTGCCTTCCCCGGTAATAGCGCCAAAAACTTGTTCGTAAGGTTACACTCGTTAATTTTTAATATTTATAACTTTGGTAAATTTCACAGGAGCAAGGGTTATTTGCGTAGTACCTAAGGTATCAATCCCATGAGGGGGGCTAAACTAGTCCTAAAATCTAAGGTTTTCCTAACCTACAATAATTCTAAACAAATAACTAATGCAGAAATTTAATCAATCGACAATCAATTATGAGAAATTAAAGCGCCGAAGTGCAAACAAGATAACAATCACATAACGCAATCAGAAATTAATCTAAAAATTGCCAGGTAAGAGGAAGGGGATTTTGTTTCGAAATTAATGGAAACCTAACCAATTATGCAATCACTAACTTAACGGGTCTAAATGGTCCTAGGGTGAATTACTCTCTCTTGAGTTATAATTCTTAACCTTAATTAATGATCCCTAATTTAAATTATGGAATTACGATCTCTCGATTCATAATTGGCCCAAAACCTAAATTAGTTCTAAGTTGTCTATTAACTTACCGAGAACCTATGCTCGATCTCTCGTTACACAATTCTACTGATTTGATTCAATTCTTAACCTATCAATTCACCTAACTCTCATTAGCCCAAATTGATTATTTTTATCCTGCTCACCCTCTCATTTTATTTCCAAGTTATTAAGAGCAAAAATGAAATCACAATTAAATCAATAAAAGCATAATCAATCGATTTTATTAATCTCAAAAAATAAGATAAAAAGGTGAGTATAAACCCCATGTTCTAAGAAGTACGTCACGTCTCGCTCGTCTTCGTGTCTCTCTTCTTTTATCTCCTTCCTCAATCTCTTGATTTCTTTCTAGGTTTTCTCTCAAAATTGGATGAATCAAAGCTCTCTTGCACGACTCTCTAGGCTCTCCAAAGACTCTCCCCAAAGTCCCTACATCTGTCTCATAATGATATATTTATACTTTAGACGCTCTAAGTCAAAGTCAAGTCGAAACGGTTAGAAAAATCTTGCAAAATTTGAGTTTTTGCTTCATCCGACACAGGGCCATAATTGTGGCCAACACTTAAACCTTTCGTTCATGATCATGGCCCAAAGTGAACGATCATGGCCTGGATCCAATCTCTCTGTCACGACCGTGCCCAAAGTGCACGATCATGGCCTGGCTGCCCTAGCTCGTCCCTCTCTGTCACGATCATGGCCTATTGTGCCATGATTGTGGGCTATGTTTTTAGCTCAAAAGTCTTCACAACTTCTTCATTCTTCACCGTTTATCCTAGAACACTAACAAACACATCAAGGTACCTCAAACAATATAACAATTAAGCTGAAAGACCCATACTAACCTATAAAAAACACTTAAACACATAAACTAACACAATCAAACCATAAATACACACTCAACACTCAAATTCATACTAAATACATAACAAATTAAACCCTAAAGCATAATGCAAATGACAACTATCAAGTAGCTTGATTTTTCATGAAATCTTACTAAGAATAGCTGCAATTTTACTTTGACCGAATGATTATCAATGTGTGTGTACAACTGATAGGGGTGAATAGACTCAACACTAAACTTTTGATTAGTTTGTATACTGAGTCCTACGTGCTTAGATGCAGATTTCACATGTTAATAATTTGGAACAACTTGAATGATCATGTTAAAGATTAAATTTATTTCATTAAGTTAAAGTCATTACCTCATTGTTGCATTGTGTGATGTGTATATGTTGTTTTGTTTGTTTGAGGACAAGAAAATGTTTAAGTGTGGGGATGTTGATAGTTGCGATTTGTATTATGTTTTAGAGTTTAATTTGTTAGGTATTTAATGCTAATTTGAGCGTTTAGTGTGTGTTTAGGTTTTAATTGTGTTAGTTTATGTGTTTAAGTGTTTTTATGGGTTAGCATGAGTCTTTGAGCATAAATGTTATATTTTTGAGGTACCTTGATGTGTTTGTTAATGTTTCAGGGTAAACGGTGAAGAACGGAGAAGTTTTGAAGCGTTTTGGGCTAAAAACAAGGCCTACAATTATGGCACAACAGGGCACGACCGTAACAAAAAGAGGAGAGCTGATAAGACCCTAGTCACGATCATGACCCTTTTAGGCTGATACAGAAATTGAAATTTTGTTAGATTTTTCTAAATGTTTCGACCCCGAATTAACCTTAAGGCTTCCAAGATATAAATAGAACATTACAAGACAAAAGAAGGATTTTTGAAGAGCTTTCAAATCAGCTTAAATTTAGAAACCCTAGGGAACTAGTGAGTGATTTAAGGAAGGAGATGAAGGAAGAGAGACATGTAGATGAAGCTTGACACAAAGTACTTCTCGAAATAGGTGGTTTCATGCAGTCACTACCTCCATTGATCCGTTCTGAGCATATTTTCCAATTTATTTACAAGACAAAAGAAGGACTTTTGAAGAGCTTTCAAATCAGCTTAAATTCAAAAACCCTAGAAAGCTAGTAAGTGATTTGAGGAAGGAGATGAAGGAAGAGAGACATATAGACAAAGCTTGACATAAAGTACTTGCTAGAATAGGTGGTTTCACGCAGTCACTGCCTCCATTAATTCTTTCTGAGCATATTTTCCAATTTATTTAAATTTTATTGATATATGAAATTGAGATAATTGTCGAGAATAGGTTTTGTTGAATGTCAATTTTATCTAAACTGACCTTCGGGATTTTTATTCTTGAGATTAATAAAGTTTGGTTTATTGTGTTTTATTTAAATTATTTTTGATTCAATATCTATTCTTAATAATTTGGAAATAAACTAAGAGGGTGAGCTAAGTGAAAAACATCGAACTGAGCTAACGAGAGTTAGGTAATTTAATAAATAAGAATTGAATCAAATCAATAAAATCTTGTAATGAGAGATCAAGCATAGGTTTCCGGCAGGTTATTAGGCAATTTTCGAAGTAATTTAGGTTTTGGGTTAAAAGTGAGTCGAGAGATCACAATTCCATAATTTAAATTAAGGATTGTTAATTAGGGTTTAAAGATTATAACTCTATAGAGCAATCCACCCTAGGACCCTCTAGAGCTAATAATTCAGTAATTGCATAATTGATTATATTTGCGTTAATTTCATATTAAAACCCCCTTTCTCTCAATTGATAGTTCCTAGTTTGATTTTGGGTTAGGCTGTATGATTTGCTACTTGTTTAATATTTTTGACTTTTAATTCTCGTAATTGATTATTTGATTTATTAATTTTCTACATTATTTGTTTATTTTAGATTGTTGAATTTTTGTTCCGCCTTAGATTTTGGGATTTGATTACCCCTCCTTATGGGATTGATACCTTAGGTTCTACGTGAACAACCCGTGTGCTTGCGGTATTATTGAGGTTAAAATAGTAAAACTTAGCATACGTAAACCTGCGATCAGGTATGTTTTTGAATGTCCTCTTAATGTTTAGGTATATACTTTATGGTAGTGGGGTATTTCATTTTTGGTATTAGAGCATAGTTTGGGATCCCTAGGGGCATATAAGAACATTTATGCATAATATATAGTGAGAAACTCGTATAGTGATCACAATTATTTTTATTATAGGTCATCCACTATAGGAGATCAAGTTGGAGAGTCAGCTAACCTGGAGTCTGTAGGAGCCAATAGAGAGTCTCCAATACCTGAGTTTGACCAAATGTCTCCAGGAATTTTTGATAAGAGAGAGAGGAGGTATGATAAGCTTAGAAAGCAAGGGTTTGTGGACTTTTACAGAAGTACAGACCCTGTTAAAGCAGAAGGGTTGCTAGAGAAGGCAGAAAGAATATTCGATCAAATGGACTGCAAGTTTGATGAGAAATTTGACTATGCCGTCTCACTATCGCAAGGTTCAGCATATCAGTGGTAGAAGACTATTCCAGGCAGTGCCATCAGGCCTTGTAATTTAAAGTGGGATGATTTTTTGAAGGTTTTAAGAGAGAACTATATGCCCAAGATCTATCTAGATAGGAAGATGAAAGAGTTTCTAGATTTGAAGCAAGGCAGTCTCATAGTGGTTGAGTATAAGATGAGATTTAATTAGGTTATGGGGTACGCGATTGTATTGATTCCTACTGCGAAGGACAAGTATAGGAGATTTAAAGATGGGCTGAATATGGAGATTAGAACGAGGTTAGCTATTACAAACTTGAGCAGTTTTACTGAGTTAAAAGCTGCCTCGATCAGAATAGAGCAGTTGTTAAAAGATGGTCAAGGAGAGTATAGACAGGAGTCTAGAGTGAAGAGACAGGATGAATCTCAAGCTAAATATGGCAAAAGATTCAGTAAACGCCATAATAGATCATTTCAATCCCAGATTAGATTGAGACGGTCAGGGTTTGGACCAAGAGGTGGTTTTGTTCAAGTTGATAGAGGTAGTGGACAAGTATCAGGAGGGTAGTCATAACAAATGACTAGTTGTGAACATTATGGTAAGAAACATAGTGGGGAATGTTGGAAGTTATCAGGAGCTTGTTTCTGATGTGGCTCTTTTGAACATCAGATTAGAGATTGTCTAAGACTTTGGGACCACAGTCTAGAATGAGAGGGAGATCAGTAACTGAGACAACTATCCAGCATAGCAGAGCTAGTGGATTAGGACAGAGAGACAGAGGTAGAGGCAGAACACACTTAATAGGTCTTAGTGTCAGCACTGAGGTACATAGTAACCAGTCATAGTCTCAGGCCAGGATCTATGCTATCACCAGATAGGAGGCACAAAACTCCCTAAACGTGGTAGCAAGTGTGTTGAATGTCTTTAATTTTGAAGCATTTGCATTAGTAGATCCAGGATCTACACATTCATTCATCACACCGCATCTAGCATCTAAACTACATTGTGAGAGAGAAATGATGAATTGTGATTTAGAGGTGAGTACACTGGTAAGTAGTACTATAGTGATTAGTGAGACGTGTAAAGGTTGTATCATTCGGATTGATCAGGTGAAGTTGAAAGTCGATTTTATAATAATACAATTAAAAAAGATAGACCTTATATTAGGTATGGACTGGCATACTGCACATAAGGCTATAATGAACTGTTATACTAAAGAAGTTATTCTTGAATCCCCTAATCAGTAAAGAGTAGTATTTCGAGGAGTTAGTCAGGCAGTGCCAACTAGATTAATTTCGTTCTTGTGTTCTTTGAGACTGATCCGAGGGGAATGTGAGGCTTATCTAACCCACAAAGTTGATATCGAAATGAACGGACCATTCAGGATATTCCTATTGTTAGGGATTTTCTGGATGTGTTTCCTACTAAATTACCAAGATTGCCCCCAGAAAGGAAAACAAAGTTTTCTATTGACCTTGTTCTAAATACTGCTCATATATCAATTCCTTTGTATAGGATAACACCTGTGGAACTTAAGACATAGTTATAGGAGTTGTTGGATAAGGGTTTTATCAAGCCCAGTGTGTCACCTTAGGGAGCTCCAGTTTTGTTTGTAAAGAAGAAGGACTTTGTGGTTATGTATTGATTACAAACAGTTGAATCGAATGACAGTGAAGAACAAGTATCCTCTACTGAGGACAGATGATTTGCATGATTAGTAACAGGGAGCTCAGGTGTTTACAAAACTAGATTTAAGATTAGGGTACTAACAGTTAAAGATAACCGAGGTTAATGTATCGAATAGTGCATTCAAAACTAGATATGGGAATTTTGAGTTTATGGTGATGCCTTTTGGGTTAACAAATACTCCAACAGCATTTTTGGCTTTGATAAATAAGGTATTCCAACTTTATTTAGATCACCTTTTGGGTTAACAAGTACTCCAACAGCATTTATGGCTTTGATAAATAAGGTATTCCAACCTTATTTAGATCATTTTGTGATTGTATTCTTTGATGATATTTTGGTATATTCGAAAAGCACAGAGGAACATCCTGAACATTTAAGGCTAGTCCTACAGATAATGAAAGAGATGCGATTGTATACCAAGTTTAGTAAGTGTGAATTTTGGCTTGATGAAGTAGTATTTTTGCATCACATAGTGACTGGACAAGGCATACAGGTAGGTTAGTTACAGGAGTTACTGGATAAGGGTTTTATCAAGCTCAGTGTATCACCTTAGGGAGCTCTAGTTTTTTTTGTAAAGAAGAAGGACTTTGAGGTTATGTATTGATTACAAACTATTGAATTGAAAGACAGTGAAGAACAAGTATCCTCTACTGAGGACAGCTGATTTGCTTGATAAGTTACAGGGAGCTCAGGTGTTTACAAAACTAGATTTGAGATCAGGGTACTAACAGTTAAAGATAACCAAGGTTGATGTACCGAATAATGCATTTAGAATTAGATATGGGAATTTTGAGTTTATGGTGATGCCTTTTGGGTTAACAAATACTCCAACAGCATTTTTGGCTTTGATAAATAAGGTATTCTAACCATATTTAGATCACCTTTTGGGTTAACAAATACTCCAACAGCATTTATGGCTTTGATAAATAAGGTATTCCAACCTTATTTAAATCATTTTGTGATTGCATTCTTTGATGATATTTTGGTATATTCGAAAAGTAGAGAGGAACATTCTGAACATTTGAGGCTAGTCCTATAGATAATGAGAGAGATGCAATTATATACCAAGTTTAGTAAGTGTGAATTTTGGCTTGATCAAATAGTATTTTTGCGTCATGTAGTGACTGGACAAGGCATATAGGTAGACCCAAAAAAAGTAGAAGCAGTGATAAAGTGGGAAGCTCCAAGAAATATGTCAGAGATCTAGAGTTTCCTTGGATTAGTCAGTTTTTACAGAATATTTGTTGAGGGTTTTTCTTTAATCTTAGCCCCTTTGGCAAAACTTTTGAGAAAGAATATACCATTTAAATGGACTGATGAATGTCAAAGAAATTTTGAAGAGCTAAAGCATCGGTTATATTCCATCTGGAACTAGAGGTAATGTGGTGTATAGTGATGTTCCACATCAGAGGTTAGGATGTGTACTAATGTAGCATGGAAAAGTAATAACATATGCATCGAGATAGTTAAGGTCTCACGAGTTTAAATGTCCGATATATCATTTAGAGCTTGCTGCAATAGTATTTTCTGTGAAGATTTGGAGATACTATCTGTATGGTGAAACTTTTCAAGTATTCACTGATCATAAAAGTTTGAGATATCTATTGAGTCAAAAAGAGTTGAATATGAGACAATAGTGATGGATAGAATTGGTGGAAGATTATGATTGTACAATTAAGTATCATCTTGGTAAAGCTAATGTGGTAACTGATGCATTAAGCAGAAAAACCAATAGTAGTGTGACACAAATGTAGACATTGAGGTTACCTAACTCAGTGCAATTGAGAGCATTGAATGTTGAGTTAAAATTAAGGCAGAGTGAGCCATTGATAGCTACATTGAAGCTTAGGACGATGTTACATGAAAGAATCAGAAAAATTCAAGGTAAAGATTCAAAATTTGTAGCTTATTGAGAAGTTGAGACAAAATTTAAATTCTAAGTTTGAATTGAGAAATGATACACTGTGGTTATAGTAGAGACTATGTGTACCCGATGTGGATAATCTGAGAAAGGGAATTTTGGAGGAATCACATATAGCAGCTTATGCTATGCATCCTAGTACTACTAAGATGTATAATATGCTGAAATAACATTTCTAGTGGCTAGGGATGAAGAGGCAAGTGGCTGAGTATATTGCTAAGTATTTAACATGCCAACAGATCAAGGCAGAGCATCAGGCTCCAGTTGGAAAGTTTACAATCATTACCAATTTTGGAGTGAAAATGGGAGTAAATTACTATAGATTTTATCGTGGGTTTGCGAAGGACTTCGAGGCAACATAGTGTGTTATGGACATTGTTGACAGACTACAAAATCAGCTCATTTCTTACTAGTACGGGAGAGTAATACATTGGATCAGTTAGCTCAGAGATATGAAATAAGGTAATAAGATTACATAGGATTCCAGTGTCCATTGTATTGAACAAGGATCCTAGATTTTGCTCGACGTTTTGTGATACTTTACAGGTAACATTGGGTACAAGGTTGAACTTCAGTACAACATTCCATCCTCAGACAAACGGACAGAGTGAGAGAACTATTAAGACTATTGAGGATATGCTAAGAGCTTGTGTATTGGAATTTCAAGGAGCATAGGATAAGTATATGTTTCTAATTGAATTTTTTTATAATAATCATTATCACAGTAGTATCGGTATGGCACCATTTGAGGCATTATATGGAAAAAAGTATCATTCGCCTTTATATTAGGTTGAAGAGAGTCTAAAAATTGTTGAAAGCCTCGAATTAATTTCAAACACTGTTAATAAAGTTAAACTAATCCATAATAATATTAAAGCAACTTAAGATAGACAAAAAAGTTATGTGGATCGGCACAGGAGAGATATGGAGTACCGAGTAGGAGATAAATTATTTTTTAGACTATCACCTTAGCAAGGAGTGCTGAGATTTGGTAAAAAGGGTAAGCTCAACCCTAGATATATTGTTCCATATGAGATTATTGAGAGAGTTAGAAATTTCGCTTATAAGTTAGCCTTACTGATTGAGGTGTCTCAGATTCACAATATGTTTCATCTGAGGATGCTTAGAAGATATCGGTCAAATCTAACAAATGTATTACAAACACAGGAGATTGAAATTACAAGTAATCTGAGTTATATTGAGGAATAGTTAAAGATAGTGGGATATTAGAAATTCCATTGGTTAAAGTCCTTTATAGAAATCATTTGAGTGAAGAAGCTAAATAGGAAACTAAAAACCCCCCCATCTGTTTGATTGATCAAGTAAGAATTTTGAGGACGAAATTTCTTAAGAGGGAGAGAATTGTAATATCCAGTTTCTGGAAAATGCTTAGGGTTAGAACCCTAAATCATTGTGAATAAGTATTAGCACTATAAGTATTTCATTTACATGTATATCATTGACATACACACATGAATTATAAGTTGTACACATTAAAAAGAGAGCATATGCACTCAATTGATATATTTCGGGGTATAAAACATTAAAAGTGAACATGGTCTGAATTGTGAATTGTTATGGTTTGAATTTTGATTTGATTGGAATTGAATTAGTAATTTGGAATTAATTGTGATTAATTGGGAGATTAATGAATTAAGATGTACATTTGGATTAGGTAATATGTCAAGTGGTAAAATAAATTGATACATGAAAAATTAGGCTATTAAGCCTAAAATTGAGTAACATTTGGCATAGTTAAATGAGTGACAAATACAGTAGTAATTAATTGAAAAACGGACCAATTATTGTGTGACATGTGGACTAATTATTAGGAGACATGTGTACTGATGAATAGGATACATATGGCAGCTTATTAAGTAAGCAAATGTCTTCCATGCCTTAAGAAAAATGTTATTATCAAATGAAGACACCTAGCATGTTGACGAAGCAAGTTTCCACTACTTCCTTCTTTGTTTCTCCACTAAAACTGCAACCATCTTCTCTCTGAATTGTAGTTTAACCCTAGCTAAATTGTTACACGAAATTGACACTTTAATCCTTCACAAATTAGCCAAGAAATTAGCCTATTTTTACCTTCATCTTGCTGTTGAAACTAGCTCATTTTCACCTTAATTTTGTGTTAATTTTACTTGCATGAAGGGCTAGTATAATATGGAATTTTAAGTTAAGTTGGAAGCCTAATAAGTAAGTGACAATCTGATCTTTGTGGCATGATTAATAGTATGAGAATAATGCTTGAATTGGAATGAAATATGTATGGTGTTAATAATGATATGTGCTGGAATATATTGGATAAACTTGGATGTTTTCTGCTTGTTCTTAGGGTGTGAAAACCATGGGTATTAGGTTGATTCAAGGATGAATTAGATCTGGATTTCAAGTATAATAAAGGTGAATATATGTTAAAGTAAGATGTAAATATAGTATTCTTGAATTGTGAAAGAACTAAGACTATACTCATGATAATGTATGATAGTTTCTAGTTTGATTTTTTGATGCATGATTTGTGAGCTATCAATTGAATAATTTTAAGCTGGATTTGGAGTATAATTTAGATCTGAACGAGGTTACATAAATGGACATGAATTTTAGAAAAACTGGAGAGTTAATGATGTTTCTATATATGTGGAATTCGTGGAAAAATGAAGGAAGAATGACAGGGCATGATTATGGCCTTTCGTGCACGATTGTGGCCTAGATATTTAGCTTCTGTCATGATTGTGGCATAGTCCCCATGATCGTGGCTTGTTACAAAATCTTTTGTCACGATCATGGGAAGGTTCACCACGAACGTGGGCTAGCATAATGAGTGAAATGATTTCTTTTAAGTAATGTTTGAAACAACTAATGCTAAGGTACTTTATTATGATACATATGGATTTCATTGAGGCTTAAAATAAATCTAATTTGATGTTGAATAAGTTAGTTGAGTGTTTGATAAATTTAAGTTATTAAATGACGTTATAACTTAAGGAAGAGAATGCTTGATAACAATGTATTTAAGTTTGAAATGAAGGAGTGCTACGAATGAAAATGTTCTTATAACGTAAGATTGGTTAAGAAATGAGAATGAGGACACATACCTTGGAAAGTCATTGAGCATGCATTGAATGCGACGTATGAATATATATGTACATGATTGAATATGTATTTGATTGATCACCTTGGTAATGTGAATTTTGTCAGTATTAAATGATTTTAGATGAACAAGTAGAATGCTAAAATCTAGACATTGTCAATCCACCAAGGCAATAGTGTAATCTGGAGCATATTATGAGTCAACCTAGATTTTTTCACTAGGATTGACTTATTTTTGTTTAATTTTCAATTATTGAACTATTAATGATCTTATTGTGACAATTCCAGACTTTAATGGTCCTAGGAGTTTGATATTTGGGAATGTATTGGGAGTGTTTTGATTGCATATGAATCTGAAAGATATCTCTATACTCAATAATAATGTTGAATGCCGGACTAAGGTCCGACTAACATATGAATCTAACTATGCATCATGAATAAATGGTATTGATGATATATTTTCTGATTTTATGCATCACAATGATATGCATGATCAGTTAAAGGCATTGTAACTGGAGTGGCCAGTCTGAAAGAGCTTAAAGCTCATATATGTGCATAAAGAGCCATAAGCTTTGTGATTATGAGCCCGGTATCCACAATGGGTATAGGACAAAATGTGAAATCAGCTCAATATCCACAAGCGATATGGGACAGTAATAGGTGCTCAGTCAGAACAAAATAAAAATGAAAGTGGAGTGTAACATCCCGGTTCCATAGAACGAGTCGGACCAGAGAAACGTGTCCAAGTGAGGTAAATAAGAGAAATTAGGAAAACACATCTCATGCTCATGCATTTGTGAACAGTGATATGTGCACATGAAAATATTTGTACATGCATTGATGACATTTTTTCCCGGTATAAGTGTGAATAAGTGTGACTTCTTGAAAAAAATGGGTTTTGTAAGTGATAAATTGGATCGGAGAGGTTCATAATGATTTTCCAATTTTTAGAGAATTATAGAAA
>JANQBM010000007.1:5962667-5973105 GCA_025594535.1 Erythroxylum domingense
AGCATGAGGTGTGGTAATTTACCACACCTGGACCCGTTCTTTGGTCCGACCCGTTCTCTGGAAACGGGATGTTACAGAATTACTTATGCTTTTGAATCACATTGTATTTAGTTGCTATTTTATTTATAATTTCTTTCAAATAAAAAGAAAAAAATGAAAAAAAAAACTTGAAAAGAAAAGAAAAAAGAAGAACACTTGAGTAACATCAGTAAGTGTAAAGTAGTAGCATATTTACACTTGTGTATCTCGAAATTTTGTTTTGGTATCCCTTTTACCCACTTTTTACTTTACAAATGCTTGTGTTAAACCCTTTTCCCTCTTTACCCACCTTAACCTTTACCATATTACAACCCTAAGCAGGTCCTTTTGTTTTATTTATGCATGCAATCATTGTAGAGGAGAATTAATGTTTGAGCAAAACTATGGTAGTGTAATTTCTTATAGGAAGTTTGAGCGAAACACTAACCATTAAACACTTGAGAGAAATGAGTGAAACCATGACGAAGATTCATTTTTACATCTATAATTATCTTTAAGTGATGGTGCCATATGTTGAGTTTGCTTATGTACACTAATGCAAAGTATTTATGATATGTGTAGTAACTTGATATTTGAGTTGGCTAAAATTTGAAGGATTGTATGTTTTGATTTTTGTGAAAATGAAATGATGGGAGTGATTGGTTGCGTTTATTTTGCTTGAGGACAAGCAAAGATTTAAGTGTGGGGAAGTTGATAGTTGTGCAATAGTGTCTGTTTTTCTAAGTATTTGACATGTGTTTCTTGCATAATAGTTTATTATTATTTTATTTTAGGATTCATTTTGTATGTTTTCGTTTATTTTGATCTTCATTATTGTTCTTTTATGTTTGATGTTAATTTAGGGTAAGAATTGATTATTTTGATGTAGGAATGAAGATTGAGCAACTTTGCGATTGAGCTAAAGACCAAAAAAGGAGAAGAGAAGAGGAAGCATTATGATGCAAGAACCCATGATCATTGGAATCATGCCAATTTCCACGATTATGGGATGTCTAACTCGAGGACATATATAGGGTTCACTTAATTTTTAGGTTTTTTGGACTATATAAGATTAAAAAAACCCTATGGATGAAAAAAAACGTGAGACCTCTGTGTAGAATAGCCTCCTTGAGTGAAAAATCCAAATTTAGAATCTTGAGAAGGTTAGAAATTCAAAGATCATCAATCACAATTGGGAGAAGAGCTTACCAACATAGGAATTTCCAGATTTTGACAGAGAAAAGGAGGAGTCTCTTTATTTAATTTTCTTTCGTTTTATCTCTTGTAGTCATTGTATGATGGAATATTCAATTGTTGGGGATGTTATAGACACCATGAGTGGTTGATTTATTTTTAGGGATTACTTTTGAACTATCTTGTTAAACTCTTATTTTATTAATTTGAATGAAAGATATCTTTGATGAATTTTAAATACATTTATACTTTGCAATAAATCAAGAGATTGAGTAAGGTAATCTGTGTAGGATCGTACAACGAGAGTTGGCATTCTATAAACCTACATTCATCACATTAATTGATTAGTTGAAAGAGAGATCTTGGCTAATATAATTGATCACCCATAGGATAACTTATAACTAGTTAAATTGTTGGAGTGATTTGGTAGATTGAGAGATTGCTTAATCATATTCATTTAATTTGATTAGGGACAATTAATTACACCTTGAGAGAGGGTAGTTAATGCATTTGGGCATCTCAGGTGAGACACACTTCAATTAATAAAATAAGAGGGAGATAAGATAGGGAAAAGTGATCTCTAGTTGTTAAAATCTTAAATTTCCAATTTCTGCATTTTGGTGTTATCAATTGTTCATTATTAGTCATTTAATTTTAATTTAATTTTCCAGTTTATTTCCATAAAACAATTTCGAGTCTTAAACAAAGATTGATCGCAATTAAGTAATGCCTAAGCACAATCTTTGTGGGATCGATATCTACTTTTTTAACTATAAGTCATGACTTGTATTTTTGTTGTTTTTTAGCGTAAAACTAGTAGACTATTTTGCAATCAACAGCTATGCATCTTGGTACTACCAAGATGTATAATACGTACACTGAAACAACATTTCTGGTGGCCAGGGATGAAGAAGCAAGTGGCTGAGTATGTTGCTAAGTGTTTAACTTGCTAACAGATTAAGGCAGAGGATTAGGCTCCGGTTGGGAAGTTACAGTCTTTACTTATTATGGAGTAGAAATGGGAGCAAATTACTATGGATTTCATCATGGGTTTGCCAAGGTCTCTAAGGAAACATCGTGTAATATGGGTTATTATTGACCGATTAATAAAATTGGCTCACTTCTTACCAGTGAGATAGAACAATACACTGGATCAGTTAGCTCAGAGGTATATGAATGAAGTAGTAAAATTACATGGAATTCTAGTTTCTATTGTATCAGACCAAGATCCTAGATTTACCTCAAGATTTTGAGGTAGTTTATAGGTACCTTTGGGTACGAGGTTGAACTTCAGTACTGCATTTCATCCTCAGACAGACAGGCAGAGTGAGAGGACTATTAAAAATGTTGAGGATATACTCAGAGCTTGTGTTTTGGAGTTTTAAGAAGTATGGGATCAGTATATAGCTCTGATTGAATTTGATTATAATAATCATTATCATGGTAGTATCGGTACAACACTGTATGAGGCGTTATATAGCAAAAAATGTCATTCACCTTTATATTGGGACGAAGAGGGTCTAAGAATTATTGAAGGCCCAGAACTTATTCAAGATATTGTTGATAAAGTGAATTTGATCCATATTAGACTTAAAGTGGCACAAGACAGGCAAAAGAGTTATATGGATCTACACTGGTGGGATATGGAGTATTAAGTAGGAGATAAGGTGTTTCTAAGAGTATCGCCTTAGGAAGGAGGGTTGACATTCGATAAAAAGGGTAAACTCGGCCCTAGATACATTGGTCGATATGAGATTATAGAGAGAGTTGGACCATTGACTTATAAGTTAGCACTTCCTACTGAAATGGCACAAATTCACAATATGTTCCATGTCATTATGCTTAGAAGATATCAGTTAGATCCAACACACACCAGTATAGGAAGTTGAAATTGTGAGTAATCTGAGTTATGTTGAGGAATCAATAAAGAAAGTGGGATATCAGAATAAGCAATTGAGAAATCGAGTGATTCCATTGGTTAAAGTCCATTGGAGGAATCATTCGACTGAAGAAACTAAATGGGAGATGGAAGGGAACATAAGGAGACAATACCCCTACCTATTTGATCAATCAGGTAAGAATTTTGAGAACGAAATTTCTTAAGGGGGAGAATTGTAATATTCGATTTTCGGAACACACTTAGGGTTAGAACCCTAGACTATTGAAAATGAGTAACAACATTGAGAGCATTTCATTCATATGCATATTATTAGCATAAACAAATGAATTATAATTGGTACACATTACGTAGCACATGCACTCAATTGACATATTCCGAGGTATGAAAGATTTAAAATGAACATGATGTGAATTGTGAATTGTTATGTCTTAAATTTTATTTTCAATGGATTACAATTAGTAATTTGGAATTAATGGTTATTAATCAGGAGAGTGACGAATTAATATGCACATTTGGACTAGGAAAAATGCCAAGTGGTAAGATAAATTGATACATGAAAAATTAGGGTGACTAAGCCTATAATTAAGTGACATTGGGCATAGTTAAATGAGTGACAAATGGACTAGTAATTAAATGACAAATGGACCAACTATTGTGCGACATATGGACAAATTATTAAGAGACATATCACAACTTAAGGAGTGGATTAATGGTAGCATATTCAGTAGGCAAATGGCTAACATACCTTAAGACATATGTCTTTAAAAGTTGATAACACTTAGCACTTAATGAAGTAAAATTCTATAGCAAAGTTTTTGATGTCTTCATTGTTGTTTCACCACCGAAATTGCTCCTACCTTTTCTTTGCATTTTGATTTAATGCTTGCTAAAATTGCTACATTAAAACCTATTATAATCCTTCACAAAATATCCAAGGAAACTAGTCTATTGTTACTTTCATCTTGCTACCGAAACTAACTCATTTTCACCTTAGAATTGTGTTGATCTTGCTTGCTTGGAGGGATAATTTATCTTGATTTTTTAAGGTGAAATTGGAACCTCAATAAGTAAGTAGCAATTTTATCTTTATGACATGTTTAATAGTATGAAAATGATGTTTGAATTGGAATAAAATGTATATGATGTTTATAATGAAGTATGCTAGAATATGTTGAATGAACTTGGAAGTTTTTATACTTGTTCTTGGTGTATGAAAATTATGGCTTATAGGTTATTATATGGATGAATTGGACTGGAATTTGATGTATAAAGAAGGTAAATTTATGCTAAATGAAGATGTTAATATAGTATTCTTGAATTGGGAAAGAACTAGGACTATATGCATGATAGTTTTCTTCTTTGATTTTTTATGCATGAAAGACTATAATTTGTGAGCTATCAATTAAATAATTTTAAGTTCAAATTGGAGTTTAGTTTAGTACTAAATGAGGTTTCATATTGAACATAAATTTTGAAAATTTTGAAGTGTTTAGTATATGTCTAAGTTGGATACATTCGTGTAGAACTGGGGAAAACAATGTAGCGCATGATCGTGGCCTGATTATTTGGATTCTGTCACGATCATGGCATAGTCCTCACAGTCGAAGCCTGTTGCACTAGCTTCTGTCACAATCATAGGAAGGTCCATAATAATCACGAGCAAGTCTTTAAAGTGATAAGTTTAGTTTTTTGTAATTGTTGAACTAACTAAGGATAAGTCACTCTACATTAGTGTATTTGGATTTGAATGAGGCTTAAAATGAACCTAATGGATGTTGAATAAATTGGTTAAATATTTGATAAGTTGAATTTGTTAAATAATTTTGTAACTTAGGGAAAAGATTGCTTGTTATCAATGTATCTAAGTTTGGACTTTAAGAGTGTTAAAGGAATAAAGATGTTCTTATAAATGTAAATGTGATCCAAAGGATATGAATAATGTATTAGGTAAGAATGAATGAGAATTAGGAAATTATGTGAATGTATATTGATTAGAAAAGGGTTAATGAATGAATGGTTTAAATGATCAAGACTTATGATTAAAGAAACATACCTGGGGAAGTCATTGAGCATATGTGTATGATTGAGTACTGTTATGATTGAGCAATTTAGTAATGTGTAAATGTGTGTGTATTGCATGGTTTAGACGCTCAAGTCGAACGCCAACATCCAGACATTGTCGGTTCGTCAAGGTAATAGCTATCTGGAGCATATAGTGAGTTAACTTAGATGTTATCTTACTATGTTTGATTTGTTTCTATTTCAATTTCAGTTATTAAGCTGTTATTGCTATAATTGTGATAATTCTAGACACTGATTGGTCCGAGGAGATTGATATTTGGGAATGTATTGGGAGTATTTCTTAATTGAATGTGAATATGGAAAGTGTATTCTCAACGAAAAGTTGAATGTCAAGCTTATGTCCGATGAATATGAAAAGTGACTCTGTCTGAAATAAATGAAAGCTATTGAAAGTGTGATATGCGAATTCATACATTCCATTACATGATATACATGATCAGATAAAGGGGTTGTGACCAGAGTGGCCAATCTGAAAAGAGCTTAAAGCTCAAAAAATGTGCATGAAGAGCCACAGGCTCAGTGATTAATAAACCCGGTATCCACAATAGGTAAGGGACAGAATATGAAATGAACCCAGTATCCACAAGAGATATGGGACAGTAAATAGGCGCTCAGTCACAACAAAATAAAAATGAATGTGGAGTTACATGTGCATATGCATTTGCAATTATATTTTCAAATGTACTATATGAATGATTGTGGACAATTATTGAATTATGTTGATATGATGATATGCCATGTATGTGTACATTTGATAATATGATTGACTAAGAATGATGATTGAATTATTCTGAAAATATTATATGAAATGTGTGAAATTCATGATGCATTGTTGAGATGAGCTATACTATGAATTTGGTTTATATTTGAGATGTTGTGTTCTGATATGAGTAAGCACATCGATGATGGTTCACTCACTGAGTTCGCAAAACTCATCAAAATTGCAACTTTGATTTTCAGGTATGAGAGAGGATAATTAGTTTCTAAGAAATTCTAGAAGAAGTCTTGTCCTTGCGTTTTGGACTCAAGCAATCGCTCAAAGGTCTGTTCAGTTGAGATTGAGGGGTTAGATAGAATGTTTTTGTTTAGTTTCTCATTCAGCGTAGAATATGTTGTAAAGAGCAGTAGACTCTCATATGCTTTTGACACAGTGTGTAAATGGATTACGTAGTGAAAAGTGACATTGTAAATTATGTTTTATAAATGGAATGATGAAAAGATCTTTAGTTTATTTGTGATTTATTTATAATTCCATATGAAGTGATTGTGATTGCTCTAACATGCCATTTTCATAAGGTATGTTCTTGAACATCCTCTGGATGTTCAGGTATATACTCTATAGTAGTGGGGTATTACAGTAGGAATGTAGAAATAAGGAAATAAGATGACGAAAGAAACTGAGGATATGAGTCTAATAAATGGAGATTCAGAAGAAGATAAGCAGAGATAAGGAATGCAATCAGGGGTAAAAGAAGGAAAACATACAGGGTACAAGGTTGTAGTGTAAAGAAGTAGTAGAACTTGACAAGAATGAGACATTACTGAAGGAGAAGAAGCATAAATAGTGAAAATCTAGTTGTTCATGCACTGTAGCTAGAGAGAAATTAAACTTTATGCTTCGTTCTTGAATATTGTTTTTATACAATGTTATGCCTATTTATCTATTATTTTTATAAATATATAATTAATTTTAAATTACTGATTAAGTAAATTTTCTTAAAATGTTTAGTTATATTTACAAACCTTATGAATAAATAGTTTATTTTCTCTATGCAAATTTTCTAGAATTTGAAACTTTTAGTATATTTTTCATTTCTATTAAGATTATTTAACGAAATGACTCATATCTTATATTTAAAATGAAATGTTGCTAGTTTACGTATATGAATTAAGAGATCCCGATATTACATAAAATAAACACAAAAATTGATAAAGTTAGTGTTTATCTGATTAAATTAGAAGTTTCTTTAAAGATTTAAACTTTCTATTTCATATTATAAGGTAAAAATTTCATGAATTTGAAATTTTTATATTAATGAATTTCTTATAGTTTAGGAAAATTTTCAAATAAGATTAATTCTTATATTAAAATTAACCTATTTATGAATTGTATAAAGGATTCATACGGGGATTTCTTTTACAATCATACATAAAGCATATAGGCTAGATGGCTTACCTTTCATAGTGTTGAACATGGATGTTTGAGTATCTATATTCTCAATATAGCATATAGAGAGTTTTATATGCCCTCAAACACTTACACATATGTTGATGTTTGCATAAGGTTTATAGTTGTATAAGATGATAAATAAGAGTTTATTTGTTCCCATGTTAATATGTAGACAAGTTACAGAATAGAACACACCAAAACACAGTGGTGATAATGGTTTTATTCCTATATGGATTTTTCTAACTCTCAATGATATTAGTAGTAAAATAAAATTTAACAATATAAGAAAAATGTCGTTTAGCGATGGATAATACAAACAGAAAACCTAAACATTCCGTCGGTAAGTCAAGTTAGCGACAGAATGTACCGACGGACAAAGGCGTCATAGATGTAACATCCTGTTCCTATACTAAGGGTTAGAACCCTAAAATACGGTACATGTGAGATCAAAGAGAGATTAAGAAAAATGCATTTGCATGCTCATGTATAATGTTAGCATACACGCACGTGAATTTGAATTTTTGCACACATTAAAATGACTGTAAAAGCATTCATTGACATTTCTGGGTATAATTGATCTATAAATGTGATTATAATTGGAATTGTGAATTATTTTTATTGAAAATTGATTTTTGAGAGTATAAGCATTTATTTTAAATTTTTGGTGAAAATTTGAGGATTTTCTAGAATTTAAAGGTATTTTTGGACTAGGAAAAATGTCAAGTGACAAAACAATTGATGAATAGTGATGGAAATAAATGTAAAATGTCAGTGGAAATTTTAAAATGTGAAATTAAGATTTATTAACAAGTGTCATCAAAAATTGGGTTGAAAATTTGAGACAAATGGACTAGCTTTTTAGAATAGCCACTTAGAGACCACAAAAAGGTGACAAGTGGCATCCACTCACGACTTTTTTTTTACCCACATTAAAAACCATTTTATGGTCTTTCATTTGTCATTCACGACACTTTACTCTTTGGAATGGCCATTTTCCTTGTCTTTCATTTTTACTCCCACGAAATGCTCAAATCTTCTTCATTTTCTTTATCTTCCTCTCTTTCTTTCAAAACTCTCTCCTCTAAACATCACAGATGAACCTTTCCATCACTAGGTTCTTGCTATCTTTTCTTCTTGATAAAAGACCCACCTATTCTAATTTGGCAAGATGAGGATCACGTATGTTGGAGAAGCTAGGGTTTCATGGTGATTGAAGAAGCTTTGGGTAAATCAAGTAAGTATAAACATCACTCTTCTTGAATTGATGAATGAAACATGTTTTGATGATGGTTAAGAGTTAGATGTTCATAAAATGAGAATGGGTACATGCAAAAACGTGGATGAGAAATGGGGATAGATTAATGTCTTGTTTTTTTTTTTTGATGGGTAATAGATTATGAAATGATATAATGTTGGATTAAATTGAGTAAATTGTATTTTAAATGTGTTGGAAAAATGTTAGCTATAACACTCTCCATTGATTATGCATATGTAATTTAGCCATAAATTGTTCTGTAGTTATCTAAATAGAATAATTCTTAATTTTGAGTAAACTAGAGACATAGGGATACATTTTGTCTGAAGAAATCGAATTTTAATTCTATCTCTAAGCATTTTAAAATCTTGACTGAAATCAAACCTTGACTGAGGCTATAGTACTACCCGAGATAGAAATTATATCTTGTTGTTATTGAATAAACTGTAATGATAGAGGCCGAATTAAACAAAGTTATCTTCACAAAAGTTGTAAATTATTCTCTTATCTTTCAATTGGCATCAAGTATGTACTTTTTGGATATTTTATTTGAGAGATATGAGTTGTAAAATTTGACAATTTGATCATGTCCTAGCCAAAGTGTCAAATGTACTTAGTCTGTGGTATTTTGAGGATAAATCATAGAATACTAGACCAAATTGAATTATTTTGGTGTCATTAGAAACTTAAGCGATAGGAGAATAATTGTATAGAATAAAGTGTTTCCAAATTACTGCATTTTCCTGGCCATAATGATCATGGAAAATTGACCTGAAGGTTTGGAATTTTGGAGATGTTATAAGGAGAAATGAGAGTTTGGATATTGTATGATCATATAATGTTAGAATAACATTAGTGAGTGAATTGTTGATATCAAAGTATGAAAGGCATGAGTATAATGGAAATGAAAGATGTTTCTATGATTGTAATTGTGATTCAAAGGAGATGAGTAATGAGTATCTAGTAAAAGTGAATGAGGATCAGATATTATGAAAGCAAATAATGCTAAAAGTGAGAATAAGCATAAGATGTGAATTTAGATAATATACCCAGGATTGTCATTGAGCATGCATTGTACATACTTCATATACACATTTGTGCATAAATGAATACTTAAGATTGTGCAATAATTAATGTGTGCGCAATGTGTGTATTGCATAATATTGATAATCAGGATCAAATGTCCACATCCAAACGTTTCCAGATTTGGGAAGTAAATGCTAAGTCGGAGCGTACTGTGAGTTGACCTAGATGGTGTCATTTCATTGTTTGTTCTGATTTTAATTTCTGCATTGAATGACTACGGTTATGATTATTATGCAATGTGAATATGATTGATATGAATGTGATTTGCCTATGTTGATGCCGGATAATGAAGGTTTGAGACTTGATGCATAAATGTGATATTGAAGTGCTGCTTCTATGTGAATGTAACAGAATAAATGTTGCTCAACAATTATGTTGAATGCCAGACTAAGGTCCGATGATAAATATGATTTGAACGTGAATGTGCAATCATCTAATTGACTGAGAATATGAGAATGTGATGCATACCATTACATGAATGCATGAAACATAAAGGCCGTTGTAACTGGAGTAGCCACCAAAAAAGAGCTTAAAGTTCATATTGTGAAAAAGAGCTTAAAGCGCATAAAGTGTATAAGAGCCAAAGTCTCACTATGTAAAATGAGCCCGGTATCCCCAACAGATACGAAACAGTTGTTAATGAGCCTAGTATTCACAATGTGTAACATCCCGTTTTCATAGAACGGGTCGGACCAGAGAAACGGGTCCAAGTGTGGAAAAGCAACACATCTCA
>JANQBM010000007.1:5973205-5989958 GCA_025594535.1 Erythroxylum domingense
CTTTATTCATATAAGGGCATCCGCCGTATTCTTTAATTAGCTAGTCTCCTAAGCACCGGATTTAGCTATAGGCTATAGTTTAGTTCCTTATAAGTATGGCCATAGACAAGCATTTAGCATGGAAGTTCTACTACCCTTTTCTCTTAGTACTAGTTTACAAATGATTTCAGTGTGCCTTTGCTTTTCCCAGCTTTTGAATAACCACTCATTCGTTCCATAAGGCAATTGAGAGGTTAGATCATTTGTAATCTCTATCTAATAGGTAGGTCCATGGAAGAACTGAGACTAATACCATTGTTTATAAGGATTTCCTTAATGAGGTTTAAGGAGTTGAAAATTTATAATTTTCCGTACGAGCCTGATTTCTAAAAAATAAAAATGGCAATTTTCTCTCTATAATGAATATACGTAACAACTTAGTTCTATTTTATAAAGGGCAAGATCATTTTTTGTTAGGTTTAACTTTCTCGACCATTATATGATCTTTATCGATTTTCATTATGTGCAATTAAGCACAAAGGATAGACGAGAAGGAGCATATGAAGAATAACTAGTTAATAAATTTAACATCTTAATCCCACAATTTGCATCTGAAGTTACTGTTTTAGGACTTAACTCTATTGGTTGTTCTGAGCCTCTTCTTAATTAATGGCTAGCCAAAGGATAATGAATCCTAAGGCAAGATAGGATTTAACTATAACATTTTATGCAAAGCTACTTAGGTGTTAGTTTCTCTAATCATCTTAAAGCTTACTGAATTTTGTGGAGTTTTATGTCAACTAGATGATGAAATCCTTTCCTTAGATTGGGGCTCTAGGGGGAGATTGGTTAGTAATGAAGATATTCCTTTAATACGACAATTACATAGTTCCTTAGTATGATCTTTTTCATTTTTGCTTGATTAAGTGATTGGTGTCTTACTATCCAAATACCTAAAAATTTATGAAGGGGGTATTAATAAACTCAAGTTTCATACTAGAATCAAGTCTAGAGGCCATTACTATAATGTTTTTCATCTTTCTGTTGACTATGTACCTCATCCTTAGCATTTGATTCAATGTCCATAAGATAGTAGGACTAGGCTTAAATTTTTAAAAACTTGAAAGTCTTAGAAACCAGGTGTGCATCCACTGAAATAAAGATATTACTTGCCATTGCATAGCCTCTAAATCCTCCTTTATCGAAGTATATTATCTATGGTTTTAATAAGAATGATGCCAAGCCACCTTTTGGCATCAAAAGCATTGAAAGTAAGAAATTCTGAATATTTTAACCAATTCAAGGTGAAAAATGGAGTTGCTCCTTCACTGATTGAGCGCTCTTGTGCTGAAGATGAACGGGGCTAAGCGATCTGAACTTAAATAGAATATACATTTGTCATGTTGTGTCAAATTCGCATTGAGAAAAGAAATATTTATTTCGTCTGCCCAGTGCCGGAAGGTCAAGGAAGTTGGTGACCTGATGACAGGGGAGTCGGCGACCGAAGCCCCGATGAACGGCGACCGTAACTATAGCGGTCCTAAGGTAGCAAAATTCCTTAGGTCTGAAAAGGTATCTAAAAATATAAAATTGAGACAACCCAATGAATTCACATTTTACCTGGTTGATAGTAAACGATTTTAGAGCATATTTTAACATACTAATTTCTATTCTACTTTCCCTAAATTTATTCTCCAGTGAAGTTCATGTAAAAGATTCGGATGGCTTCCGTCCAATTTTCTTATTTTTATTTATAATGTCATTCAAAATCATATAAAGACGCTAGGTATTTGACCAAATAGGATCGTCCTGTTCCCATAGAACCTATCACTAAAATACCCCTAGAGGGGGATAGGGCTAAGCGGAGCGAAAAGGGTTTTCCCCAAATTTTACCAATAGAGGCTCTTATTTTCATATTCGTCATTCCTTAATTCTGAATATACATACTTCTTTTTTCTTCATTGTTTAACTCTCAGTGAAGGTTTTAATTGTTCACTTAAAATATTTAACTAAGTTTTTAGGGACTATTAGGTGCGAACACTAATAAAACATGGATATTGTTAACAATGGATATTATTAATTAGAATATTCCAATGTATGAGAGGTGATTATTGGTCCAGTTGTTGATCCTTTTGTGTATATTGTCAAATAGTGGCTAGCAATCCTTGAATATGAGCATTTTGGACCCCAAGTAGGAAAATGTAGTATCTTTGAGTAAAAGAATTGAAATTTTTGTGATGTTTTTTAATGACATCTTATACTTCTATAGTGATAAATATGTGATTTTTACTAAGATTGATTGAAAGACCAGATAGTTTTTTAAGGATGATTCTTGATGTGTGTCGAATGCACCAAAAAATAAACCTAACTCTGTATAACTAAATTTATAGTAGCGGTGAATAGGGATCCTATCTACATGGAGTGTATGTGTAGCTTTTGTAAGGAAAAGAATCAGTGTTTAGGATATGGGGGGGTTGGTTAGTCTTTGAATAACAAAACAAAGTAAAATTAAACTAATAAAAGCAAATCAAACTAAACAATATAATAGTGAGAAAATTGATGAACGAGTTTGGAATCAGATTCTTAGTTCAATCTCAGCCTATACGTAAATAAACATACTTTATTGTCTTATTGTTTTCACGTCTCTCTTAGAACCTATCAATTGTAGATTAACAATAAGTTTTGTTAACTTAGGTTTTCCCTGAGGTCTTGTTTAATCAAAATAAGCTCTTTGACTAAACCTGGCTATCATACAACCTAGAATAAGCTCTCTGGATTTAACAGGACAATCACAATATGAACTAGGAAAAAAATCAATCTAGGCAATAACCATATAAGCTCGGGTTATTTAACCTATGTTATGTTCTTCCTAATGATTCATCACCGTTAGTTTACCACAAATGAACTAAAAATACAACTATTAGGTATTGTATTCCATATTCTAGAAATGGGTTCATACATAAATAATCTAATAAGAATGAGAATATTAATTATCCATATATGAATACCCAAAACAATAAGAGAAGAATAGTATAAACAATCTCTAGAGAGAGAAAGAACAATAATACACAATGAGAGATGCTTAAATGTGATTCTTGGCTTTGATTTCATCTCCGAACTGGAAGAAGGAAGATTAGCCCTACATAGATTCCAAAGAAATGAATGTTCTTCCCCTTAACTTCTTCTAAAAATGATTGATGCCCCTCTTAACTGCTCAAATGTCACTTTATATTAAAAACTAAGGTTTTGGGAAGATACATGATTGGATGCATGAAACCAAGACTTCAAAATTATGTATGGTCATACATCTTGCACTATATGGTGAATGCTTCATTTCTTGTAATTTCTTGTCCATAGCTCACCCCGATCCACCTTCTTCTTGTTCCACAAAGACAAATGAGTTTAAACATCAAGAAGATGACTCAAAGAATGTGCTTTTAACTTGCTTTAGATCTTGAACTTCCAAATTATACCTAAAACCACATACGAACCAAAATGAGTTTCTTAAGCATTTTATAGTATTAATCACTAAGTATTATGGAATAAATGTACAATTAATTAAGTACATATCAAGTTCCCTTACATTTAGTTTTTTGACCATCTTCAGGCAAATTAACAAAATCAAAGTCACAAACCCAAAAACACTTACTCATTTTCAATATTTCCTAGAAATAGATAGTCATAAGAAAAGAGGAATAAATTTCAAAGCCACAGAAAAAACTCAATATTCAATGCCTCTACTCATAAATAATAAATAATCAATCTTTTCAGAAATTGAGCACTCTAGGGATAGAATTTGGCAAAATGTGATGGGTAGACTTTGGCAAAATGTATTTGAATATGATAAATTTATGGATATACTCAAACACTATTCATGAATAAGACATTCAATAACTTTTTATATAATTTCATTTCTCCACCACTAAGATTCACATGCACAATCATGAATCAAAGGATTTTTAAGGTTGTAATGTGGGCAAAGGTTTAGGTGAGATGTATTTGGGTAATGTAGCATAAAAGTCATCAAAGCTAATGAAGCAAGTAAAACACTCAATGTAACATCAAGCGTAAAATCTAACATTCATTCAAAAATGGGTACTATCGACTGTGATGAATGCAAAAACTATGTTTCATAGTTGAAATTCAAGCTCTCACACCACAACCCTCATGAAGCATAAGGAATTAAAAGGAATCACTCATACAGTTGATAACAAACAATACATTATAACTATAAGTGGTGATCCTTCAAAATAACATCTACCTTATATGCATCATACTCAAATCACCCATTTCATATAGCTTTAAGAGGAAAAACTAATCATGAATAAATTTTCAATACAAATGAATGTCCTCTTTAATCAATTTATTTATTTCTTTTTCTTTTCTTTTTATTTTCTCTTTTCTTTTTTTCCTCTCTCTTTTTCTTTCTTTTCTTTTCAACAAAAATTAAAAGAAGTTTCATCAACATTTGGAATTCATTGATAAGAGATAAGATGAGATTTCAACAATTATAACCAACCCACATATATGCACACTCCCACACTTATACTTTTGTGCATCCATAATCATCAATAATTAACAAATTCTTTACTAGTTTTAAGGCTTAGGTAGAACATTTGGTTAGATTTAAGGCATGCAATGTCGTTAGCATAAAAAGAAAAGGCAAATAAGGCTCAAGGGAGCTTAATAAAGGGAAAATTCATATTAATAGGTAGTCTATGTGGCTAATGTATCTTATGAAACGAAGAATGCCTATATCATTTTCATGTTAAAGTTTGTGATAAAAATGTGGTATTGAATAGAAAATCAAAGCAAAATAAGGATGTGCATGTCATGAAGGTCACACATAAATTAAAAAAAAAGTGACTGATATGGATGTGTCAATTTATAAAGGCCCAAAATCTCACTAACTTATGTCTACCACTATTCATTATTCTTCTAAAGATAATGTCTATTGACCAATCACACGAGTAAAAGTACGTGCTTAGGTTGCCATGAATTTATCTAGTCACTTAACTCTCTAATTATGACTATATAGTCCTAGAAGAAATAGAAAAAGAGAAAATATTTGTTTGTTTAATTCTCTTTCTTTTTGTTTGAAAACTCAAAAAATGTAAAGCAACAAACAAAATTAAAAACACACATTTATATAAGAAACAAACAACTCAAAAGCACACATGATAATCCTAGTAAATGGGAAAATGTAAACGAAAAGAAATAAAATTCTCTTGGGTTGTTTCCCAAGTAGTGCCTTTATTTATTTTCGTTAGCTCGACTCCCTGTTTCCCTCATCAAGTTATGAAAATTTGATTTCCAGGGATCACAACTTTGGCATTTTCCCTACTTTAAGATAAAGCTTGAGTCAATGTCCACTTACGTGCAATGTCTTCCTTGTTTTTAAAATTTTAATCTCTACTGCACCATAGGGAAAGACATTAATAATCACACAAGGATCAACCCTATAAGGATGACATTTATATAGAAATATTTAGCATAATAAAAAAGCACTTTTTGACCAATGATCAAGTTTTTTGTCTAGACATTAAAAGCTTTGGTCTTCTCTTTTATTGAAATCACTTTTTGTTTATTTGTATGCTTCCACTCAAAATCTTCTTGTATTGAAAGGTTAATCAGATTAATTGCAAAAACAGAATGGTCATCACATGAGTATTTATTAATATAAAAAATGTTGAAATGAGTAATATCCCCATCGAATTCCATCATGAAGGTGCCCTCACAAGCATCTATCTTAATTTGGGTTATGTTAAGAAATGGTGTCCCAAGTAAGATAGGCATTGGGTTATAGGAAGCTTCATCATTCATGTCAATCACAAAAAAATTAGCAGGAAACATATAATATCTAGTTTCCAAAACATTACTGAGTGTTAGAGCCTCAGGCTATTGATTCATATAAGTTATATCATTTAAGATTTTATGACATGCATTACATTCACATGCATAACATGAATATATACATACTTGAATGTTGACTTTTGTACACAATGTAAGATAGTATATGCACTCAATTGACATATTCTGGGGTATGAAAGATTTAAAATGATCATGATGTGAATTGTGGACTATTTTGTCTCAAATTTTGGGTGATGGATTATAATTGGTAATTTAGAATTTATTATTAAAATTGGGAGTTTTATGAATTAATATGTATATTTGTATTAGAAAAATCCCAAGTGGCAAGAAAAATTGACACATGGCAGTAGAAATAAGTGACAAGTGGCATTAGGATTGAGTGACAAATAGCTCATAGATTGAGAGGCAAATGGACCAATTATTAAAAGACAATTGGAACTATAAGAAGAAGAGATGTGGCAAGTGACAAGTGTCACAACACTTGCCACACACCTTAACCCACGACACGCACACAAGACATAAACATATTTGTCTTTCATTATTGCTATATGCTCTTTTCTTCTTCTTCTTTCTTTTCTCAACTCACGACACTCTCACCCAACCTTCAACGTTGAGTTTGCTAAAATCTTACACTTTACCACTTCAAGATCTTGTCTTCTTCATGTGGATGAAAACCTAACCTATTCCTCTTTGAAATTTTGATGATCGTGTAAGCTTAGGGGCTAGGTTAACATAAGGATTTGAGGAAACTTTTAAGCTAAATAAGTATGGTATTAATCTTCATGGCTTATTTTAATATAAGCATTTATGATGATTGTTTAGGGATGGATTGATATTGAAAATGATGTTGATGATGTGTGCTGGAAGTTGATGAATAAATGGATATACTTGTGTTTTGTTTTTGCGTAAATGATAAAAGATAGTTTATGAATTATTGTATGGATGATTTTGAGTTGGAATTGGGGTGTAAATGATGAGGAATTAAGGTCTAAATGATGAATTGTGAAGAAAATGTTTTGCATTTAGTATGTAGGCGTTAAAATATTAAAAAATTGAAGGAGAATGGAGCAAAACATTTTCAGATAACACATCCCACGATCGTGGAATTGGCCCCACTATTGTGGGAAGTGAATTGAAAGTGAAATCTTCTCTTTTGTGTGATCTTTGAACCAACTAAGGATAAACTACTTTACTTTGGTGCATTTAGACTTAATTGAGGCTTGAAATGAACCCAGTTTGATGCTTGATTAATTGGATAAAGTGTTTGATATGTTTAGGTTGTATTGAGATTATAACCTAAGGAACGGATTATTGATATCAATGTGTTTAAAATATGGAAATTTATGAATGATATAGGAATGAAGGTGTTCTTAGGAATGCAATTGTGATCCAAAGGAATGAGTAAGTTGTATTAAGAATGAATGAATGAGAATTAGGATTTTGTGTGATTTTATAATGCTATAAAAGGATTGGTGAATCTATAATTGATGAAATTAGAATGATCAAGTTTACTTGAGCTATAAGCCTAAGTACAAACTAGATATATACAATTTATAATGTTTGAATAATCATTACTCATATTTAAGGATACATACCCGGGGAAAGTAAATTGAGCATGCATTGATTATGACATAAATATATATGTGTGTGTATGGTTGAATATTTATATGAATGATCAAATTATTAATTTGTGTATAATTTGTGTGTATTGCATGATTTTAGATGCACAAGTCAAACGCTAGAATCCAGACATTGCTAGTTCATTAAGGCAATACTAATTTAGAGCGTACTGTGAGTCACCCTAGATGTTTTCTCACCATGTTTGATTTATTTCTAATTAAATTCAGCTATTAAACTGTTAATAGTGTGATTGTGATAATTCCGAACATTGATGGTCTGAGGAGTTTGATATTTGGGAATGTATTGGGAGTGTTTCCTAGTTGTATGTGAATATGGAAAATTATGTGTACTCAACTAAATGTTGAATGCCAGAATAAGATCCGATGAATATGTGAAAATATCTGTGCACGATGAATAAAAGTGATTGATAGTATATTATATGAAATGGTGCATTTCATTACATTGTTATGTATACTCAGATAAAGGAGTTGTGACCGGAGTGATAAGTAAAAAAGAGCTTAAGGCTCAGAAATGTGCATAAAGAGCTATAGGCTCAGTTATTAATGAGCCCAGTATCTACAATGGGTACAGCACAATATATGAAATGAGCTTGGTATCCATAATGGATATATGACAGTAAAAAGGAGCTTGGTCATAACAAAATAAAAATGAAAGTGGAGTCACATTTGCATATGCATTTTTGTAAATATAGATATATTTACATGTATTGTGTGAAGGATTACAATGAATTACCAAATTGTGATGATATGAATGATTGAGATAAATGATAAACTTATTTTGAAATGAGTATATGAAATATGTAAAATTCATGATGTATTGTTGAGATGAGGTATACTGTGGATTTGGAAATATATTTGTGATATTCATGTTTTGAACGAGTGAGCACATCAATGATGGTTCACTCACTAAGTCCACAAACTCATCAAAATTATAAATATTGATTTTTAGGTACGAGGGAGACCTAGTTCCTAAGGCAACTAGTAGAATTCTAGTTCTTTCAAATTTTGGAAAACAAGAATGGCTCAAAGGTCTGGTCAGCTGGTAATGAGAAGTTTAAATAGAATACTTTTGTGTAGTTTCTCATTCATATAGAACATGTTGCAAAAGAGTAGTAAACTCTCAAATGTTTTTTATACTATGAATATATGTATTATGAAGTGTGATGCTATAGTGTAAATTATGTTTGTGAACGAAATGGACAAAGTTGATCTTTTGACTACTTAAGTTTTGTACTATGTCATAATAAGTGAATGTGATTGCTTTAAATGCCATTTTCATAGGATATATTCTTGAATGTCCTTTGGATGTTCGGGCGTATGCCTTATGGAGGTGGGGTGTTAAAAGGATTTTGGCATCAGAGCATGGTTTGGCAATCCATAGGGACATATAAGAACATTTAGACATGATATATAGTGAGAGACTCAAGTAGTGACCACGATTATTGGTTATTATAGGTCATCCACTATAGGAGATCAAGTCATAAAGTTAGCTGGCCTAGAGTCTGTGGGAGCTAATAGAAGGTCTCCAGTACCTCGATCTGACCAAATGCCTAAGAGAATTCATGAGAGAAAAGAAAGGAGGTATGATAAACTTAGGAAGTAGGGGGCTGTACACTTCTATGGAAGTACAGACCTTGTTGAGGCAGAAGGTTGGTTAGAGAGAACAAAAAAGGTATTTGATTAGATGGACTATAAGTCAAATGAAAGGTTTGACTATGCAGTCTCGTTATTGCAAGGTCCAGCTTATCAGTAGTGGAAGACTATTCCCGATAGTACCACTTGACCTTGTAGTTTAAAGTGGTAAGACTTCCTGAGATTCTTTGAAGATAATTATATGCGAAAGATCTACCTGGATAGGAAGATGAATGAGTTTCTAGATCTAAAGCAGGGAAGTCTCACTATAGCCAAGTATGAAACACGGTTTAATGAGATAATAGGATATGCTATAGCTTTGATTCTGACTTAGGAGGATAAGTGTAGGCGATTTGAGGATGGACTGAATATAGGGATCAGAATGATTAGCCATTACTAATCTGAGTAGTTTTACGAAACTACGAGCTGCCTCAATCTGAATTGAATAGTTATTGAAAGATGGACAAGGAGAGTGCAGAAAGAAGTTCAGAATGAAGAGACATAGTGAGTCTCAAGTTAATTATGAAAGAAGATTTAGTAAATTCCAGAATAAATCATTTTGACCACCAACTAGACCGAGACAGTCATGGTTTAGACCGAGAGGAAGTTTTGCACAAGCTAGTGTTGGTAGAGGTCCATTATTTGGGTAGGCGCAATAGATGCCTAGTTGTAAACATTGTGGAAAGAAACATGGTGGAGAATGTTGGCAGTTATCAGGACCTTGCCTTCATTGTGGCTCTTTCGAGCACCAGATTATAGACTGTCCTGCAATTTTCAAAGCACAGTCTAGAGTGAGAGGCGGATCGGTGACTAAGACAACTTTCTAGGAGAGCAGAGTTAGTGGATCAGGACAGAGAGTCAGAGCCAGAGGAAGAACAAATTCAGTAGGTCCTAGTGCTAGGACAGAGGTGTGGAGTAACTAGCCATAATCTCAGGCCAGAATCTATGCTATTACCAGAAAGGAGGCCCAGAACTCCCTAGATGTTATTATAGGTGTGTTTAATGTCTTTAATTTAAAGCATTTGCATTATTAGATCTAAGATCTACACATTCATTCATTACACCACATCTATAATCTAAACTGCATTGTGAGAGAGAAATATTGAAATGTGGCTTAGAAATGAGTAAATCGATAGGTAGTACTACAACTATGGTGATTAGAGAAATGTGTAAATAGTGTATTGTTGTGGTTGGTCGGGCAGACTTGGAAGCTAATTTGATTGTATTGCAATTAAATAAGATAAATCCTATCTTAGGTATAGATTGGCTTATTGCATATAGGGTCGTGATGAACTGCTACACTAAGGAGGTGATTCTCGAATCTCCTAATCAGCTGAGAGTAATTTTCGCGGTGTTTGTCAAGCAATGGCAGCCAGATTGATTTCTTCAATGAGTTCTTTAAGATGATTCAGGTGGATGTGGGGCTTAACTTAGCCTATATGATTGATACCCGTAATGAAAAGACAATTCAGAATATTCCTATTGTTAGGAATTTTATAGATCTGTTTCCCACTAAATTATCTAGTTTACCCCCAGATAGGGAGACAAAGTTTACTATTGACCTAGTTCCAATTACTACTCCTATATCTATTCCTCCGTATAGGATGACACCTACGGAACTTAAGGCTTAGTTGCAGGAGTTGTTAGGTAAGGGTTTTATCAGACCCAGTGTGTCACCTTGGGGAGCTCCAGTTTTATTTGTGAATAAGAAAGATGGGAATTTAAGATTGTGTATTAATTATAGACAGTTGAATCGAGTGATAGCGAAGAACAAGTATCCTTTATCGAGGTTAGATGATTTGCTTGATCAGTTACAGGGAGCTCAGGTGTTTACTAAACTAGATTTAAGATTAAGGTACTATGAGTTGAAGATAGCAGAGGCTGATGTACCAAAGAGTGCATTCAGGACCAGATATGGGCATTTTGAGTTTTTAGTGGTGCCTTTTGGGTTAAAAAATGCTCTGGCAGCTTTTGTGGCCTGGATGAACAAAGTATTCCAACCTTACCTAGATCATTTTTTGATTGTATTCATAGATGATACTTTGGCGTATTCGAAGAGTAGAGAGGAACATTCTGAGCATTTGAGGTTAGTTTTATAAATAATGAGAGAGAAGCAATTGTATGCAAGTTCAGTAATTGTGAATTTTGGCTTGATCAAGTAGTATTCTTAGGTCATATAGTATCTGGATATGACATACAGTAGAACCAAAGAAAGTTGAAGCAGTGATGAAGTAGGAAGCCCTGAGAAATGTGTCCAAGATTGAAATTTTTCTTAGATTAGCAGGATACTACAGGAGGTTTATTGAGGGGTTTTCGTTAATCGTAGCCCCTTGGACAAAGCTTCTGAGGAAGAATGTACCTTTCGTATGGTCTGATGAATGACAAAGGAGTTTTTAGGAATTAAAACACCGATTAACTACAACACCGGTGTTAACTATTCCATCTAGATCTGGAGGATATTTTGTGTATAGTGATGCTTCACACCAGGGATTAGGATGTGTTCTAATATAGTATGGTTGAGTGATTGTATATGCATCGAGAAAGTTAAGGTCTCATGAATTCAACTATCCAGGTCATGAATTAGAACTTGTTGTAGTGGTGTTTGCTTTGAAAATTTGGAGACATTATTTATATGGTGAGACATTTTAGATATTCACAGACTATAGAAGTTTAAGATATTTGTTAAGTTAGAATGAGTTGAATATAAGACAAAGGTAATGGATTGAATTGCTTAAGGATTATGATTGCACGATTGAGTATCACTCAGACAAAGCTAATGTAGTAGCTGATGCATTAAGCATGAAATCTAATAGTAGTGTGGCTCAAGTTCAGACATCGAGGTTACCAAACCTATTTCAACTGAGAGCATTAAATGTTGAGCTAAATTTAGGACATAATGAAGTATTGTTAGCTGTGTTGAAGCTTAGACTGATGTTGCATGAAAGAATACAAAAAACTCCAAACAAGGATCCAAAATTAGTGAAGTTAATTAAGAAGTTGAAACAAAATCCGAATTTTGAGTTTGAATTGAGAAATGATACATTATGGTTGAAGCAGAGATTATGTGTTCCTGATGTGGATGATCTGAGGAAAAAGATTTTGGAGGAAGCACACATAGCAACTTATGCTACGCATCCTGGTAATACTAAAATGTATAATACGCTGAAACAACATTTCTGGTGGCCAAGAATGAAAAAGCAAGTGGTAGAATATGTTGCTAAATGTTTAACTTGTCAATAGATTAAGGCAGAGCATTAGGCTTCGGTTGGGAAGTTACAGCCATTGCCTATTTTGAAGTGGAATGGGAGAGGATTACTATAGATTTTATTATTGGTTTGTCGAGGATTCCAAGGCAACATGATGCCATATGGGTCATTGTTGATAGATTGACAAAATCAGCCCATTTTTTACCTGTGAGAGAGAATAATACACTGGATTAGTTAGCCCAGAGATATGTGAATGAGGTAGTGAGATTACATGGAGTTCCAATATCCATTCTATCGAATCGAGAACCCAGATTTACTTCGAGATTTTGGAGAAGTTTACAAACAACTTTTTATATGAGGTTAAACTTTAGTACGACTTTTGATCCTCAGACAGAGGAACAGAGTGAGAGGACTATTAAAACTATTAAGGATATGCTCAAAACTTGTGTTTTGGAGTTCTAAGGAGCATGGGATCAATATGTAGCTCTTACTAAATTTACATACAACAGTCATTATCACAATAGTATTAGTATGGCACCATATGAGGCGTTATATGGCAGAAAGTGTCGTTCGCCTTTATATTGGGATGAAGAGAGTCTAAGGATTGTTAAAGGCCTAGAACTAATTCAAGATACTATTGATAAAGTTAAACTGATCCATAATAGAATTAAAGCGGCTCAAAATAGATAGAAGAGTTATGTGGTTCAGCACTAAAGAGACATGGAGTACCAAGTGGGAGATAAGGTGTTTTTGAAAGTATCGCCTTGGCAAAGAGTGTTAAAGTTCGGTAAAAAGGGTAAGTTGAACCCTAAATACATTGGTTCATATAAGATTATTGAGAGAGTTGGACCATTGACTTACAAGTTAGCATTACCAATAGAGATGTGTCAGATTCACAATGTGTTTTCTATCAGTATGCTCAAGAGATATTAGTCAAACTCGACACATGTGTTACCGACACAAGAAGTTGAAATTCCAAGTAATCCAAGTTATGTTGAGGAATCGATTAAAATAGTGGGTTATCATAATAAGTAATTGAGAAACCAAGTTATCCTATTGGTTAAAGTCATTTGGAGGAATCATTTGAGTGAAAAGGCCATATGGGAAACTGAAGAGATCATAAGGAAACAATACTCCATCTGTTTGATCAACAAGTTAAGAATTTTAAGGACTAAATTTCTTAAGGGGGAGAATTATAATATCCGGTTTCCAAAACATTACTGAGTGTTAGAGCCTTAGGCTATTGAGTCATATAAGTTTTAACATATGAGATTTTATGAGATGTATTACATTCATATGCATAACATGAACATATAAACATATGAATGTTGATTTTTGTACACAATGTAAAGATAGTATATACACTTAATTGACATATTCTGGGGTATGAAAGATTTAAAATGATCATGATGTGAATTTTTATGTCTTAAATATTGGTTGATAGATTATATTTGGTAATTTAGAATTTATTGTTAAAATTGGAAGATTTATAAATTAATATGTACATTTGGACTAGGAAAAATGCCAAGTAATAAGACAAATTGACACATGGTAGTAGAAATAACTGAGATGTGTCATTAGGATTTAGTGACAAATCGTTCGAAGATTAAGAGACAAATGGACCAATTATTAAAAAGCAATTGGAATTATAAGAAGAAGACGTGTGGCAATTGACAAGTGTCATAACACTTGCCACACACCTTAACCTACGATACTCACACAAGACATAAACATATTTTTCTTTCATTTTTGCTACATGCTCTTTTCTATTTCTTCTTTCTTCTCTCAACTCACGACACTCTTACCCAATCCTCAACGTTGAGTTTTGCTAAAATCTTGCACTTTACCACTTCAAAATCTCATTGTCTTCTTCATGTGGATGAAAACCTAACCTATTCTTCCTTGAAATTTTACTGATCATGTAAGCATGGGGGATATGTTAACTTGATGATTTGAGGAAGCTTTTGAGCTAAACAATTAAATATAATATTAATCTTCACGACTTGATTTAATAGAAGCATTTATGATGATTGTTTAGGGATGGATTGATATTGAAAATGGTGTTGATGATGTGTGCTGGAAGTTGATGAATAAATGGATATGCTTGTGTTTTGTTTTTGTGTAAATGATAAAAGATAGTTTATGAATTGTTGTATGGATGATTTTGAGTTGGAATTGAGGTGGAAATGATGAGGAATTGAGGTCTAAATGATGAATTATGAAGAAAATGTTTTGGATTTAGTATGTAGGGGTTAAAATTTGGAAAATTTGAAGGAAAATGGAGAGGAAAATTTTTCATATAACAAATCCCACGATCATGGGAAGTGTATTGAAACTAAAATCTTCTCTTTTGTTTGAGCTTTGAATCAACTAAGGATAAGTTACTTTACTTTGGTGCATTCAGACTTAATTGACGCTTGAAATGAACCTAGTTTGATGCTTGATTAATTGGCTAAAGGGTTTGATATGTTTAGGTTATTAATCGAGGCTAAAACTTAAAGGAATGGATTGTTGATATCAATGTGTTTAAAATCTTGAAATTGTGAATGCTATAGGAATGAAGGTGTTCTTAGGAATGCAATTGTGATCCAAAGGAATGAGTAAGGTGTATTAAGAATGAATGAATGAGAATTAGGATTTTGTGTAATTTTATAATGCTATAAAAGGATTGGTGAATATATAATTGATGAAATTAGAATAATCAAGTTTACTTGAGGTATAAGCTTAAGTGCAAACCAGATATATACAAGTTATAATGTTTAAATGATTATTACTTATGTTTAAGGATACATACCCGGGGAAAGTAAATTGAGCATGCATTGATTATGGCATATATATATATATATGGATGGTTGAATATTTATATGAATGATCAAATTAGTAATGTGTGTATAATGTGTGTGTATTGCATGATTTTAGACGTACAAGTCGAACGCTAGCATCCAAACATTGCTAGTTCATCAAGGCAATAGCTAATCTGGAGCGTACTATGAGTTAACTTAGATGTTTTCCCACTTTGTTTCTATTTAAATTCATCTATTGAACTGTTATTAATGTGATTGTGATAATTTCAGACTTTGATGGTATGAGGAGTTTGATATTTAGGAATGTATTGAGAGTGTTTCCTAGTTGTATGTGAATTTGGAAAATTATGTGTACTCAACTAAAAGTTAAATGCCAGAATGAGATCCAATGAATATGTGAAAATGACTATGCACAATGAACGAAAGTAATTGATAGCATATTATGTGAAATGATGAGTTTTATTACATTGTTATGCATGATCAAATAAAGGAGTTGTGACCAGAGTGACCAGTGAAAAAGGAGCATAAAGCTAATAAATGTTCACAAAAAGCCACAGGCTTAGTTATTAATGAGCTCGGTATCTACAATAGGTACAGGATAGTATATGAAATGAGCCCAGTATCCACATTAGTGACAGGATAGTAAAAAGACACTTGTTCACAACAAAATAAAAATGAAAGCGGAATCACATGTGTATATGCATTTTTTGCAAATATAGATATCTTTACATGTATTGTGTGAAAGATTGCAATGAAATACTTAATTGTGATGATATGAATGATTAGGAGAAATGATCAACTTATTCTGAAATGAGTATATGAAATGTTTAAAAATCATGAAGTATTGTTAAGATGAGGTATACTGTGAATTTGGAAATATATTTGTGATATTCATGTTTTGAATGAGTGAGCACATCGATGATGGTTCATTCACTGAGTTTGCAAACTCATCAAAATTGCAAATGTTGATTTTCAGGTACGAGGGAGACCTAGTTCCTAAGGTAACTACTAGAATTCTAGTTCTGTCAGATTTTGGAAAAAAAGAATGGCTCAAAGGTTTGGTCCACTGATACTGAGAAGTATAGTTATAATAATTTTATGTAGTTTCTCATTTCACATAGAAACGTTGTAAAAGAGTAGTAAACTCTCAGATATTTTTGATACTGTAAATATATGTATTATAAAGTGTGACGCTACAGTTGTGAATGAAATGGACAAAGTTGATCTTTTGACTACTTATGTTTTGTATGATGCCATAATAAGTGAATGTGATTGCTCTAACATGCCATTTTCATAGGGTATGTTCTTGAATGTCCTCTGGATATTCGGGCACATTCCCTATGATGGTGGGGTGTTACAAAATATTAGTTCATTCACCAGCACAAGCACATCCTCAATGACCTCATTTGGGTAAGCATTAGTACGATTAGTTAATTGTATGGTAACACTAGTTTCTTTGAATAGCCCCAAATTTAAAAAATCGTACATGGAACAAGGCATAACATTAATTGATGCTCCTAATTCTAGAATGGCCTGTTTAATCTTTGTAACATCCCGTTTCCAGAGAACGGGTCGGACCAGAGAAACGGGTCCAGGTGTGGTAAATTACCACATCTCATGC
>JANQBM010000007.1:5990058-6002318 GCA_025594535.1 Erythroxylum domingense
TAAGTTTTTCATGTGCACTACTCACTATTCACAACTGCATGAGCATGAGATGTGTTGTCCTAATTCCTCTGATTGATTTCTCATATACCCGTTTCCTTGGTCCGACCCGTTATACGAAAATGGGATGTTACATGAACTTCCTCACATACTCCCTCACCGATCCGTCTTGCTTCAACCCCTTCAAAGCTTCCCTCGTAAGCCATGAAGTGTTGTTGGGTAGGAACTGGTCCGTTAGCTCCTTCTTCAACTTATCCCATGTATCAATGGGAGGTCTGCCTGTACTGATGTCATTAGAGATCCTAGTCCTCCACCACAGCTTGGCATCACCCACCATGCACCTTATTGTGATTGACACCTGCTCCGAGTCCCCCACCTTTGCCACTACAAAGTACTGTTCCATGTCCCACAGAAAATTTTCGAGCTCCTTAGCACTCCACTTGCCATCGAAAACTTATGGCTCTTACACCTTCACCATAGTGCTTTCCACTCAGACACCTGTCTCGTGCTTTTCCATCGCTCGCTTGAGCACCAACAGATTATAGCTCATCTCCTCATAAGCCTTTATCTGTTCCTTAAGCGCTCTCATAGTTGCTTGAAGCTCCCTCTATAAGGTTGCAATACATTCCAACGAAGGAACTACTCCCTCGTCCGACTGAGCTAGAGACTCAAGAATCACCTCTATTCTGGTAACCCTTTCCGTCATATTACTTCCACCAGTCATCGCTCTAAATTGGCTCTGATACTAGCTATCACAAAGGTCTACTTTGGACTCGAACTTTTACCATAAGTCGCGTCCACCTTTGCACGATATCCCACTTTGGTCTGCTTAAGCAAGATTCAGCTTTCTCACGTGAATGTCACCGAATAATTCCGTTAGCCCTCGAACACCTCACATGCACACAAGTGTTTCTCTCATACACAAAATAACACAAGTGTATAATAGAGTAAAGAAAGCAACAAGATATATATATATAGCTGAAGCTACTTTTTCATTAACTCTCAACAAAATGTTATCAAAAGATATAAGTACCTCCTTTTTGAAGCACTTATAAGGAGCTCCCTAGTTGAAGCCCTTACAATAAGAACCCCCCAAAAGCTCTCAACTCTCAAAGCTCTCTCCTCTGAGTGATTTCTCTCAATGAGTGAACGACTCAATGATTGAATGAATAGCTCTCAACTCTAATGAGCTGTTTATAGGCTCCTCTAGATGACTAAGTTAGAATCCTAGTAGAGCTCTACTAGCTAAGATCACAATCTTATCCTTATTAAATTATATCAAACTAACCAATAGATGACATCCCCATCCAATTAGAACTCTATCTAATAGGATTAAGTTACATCACATTAACAAGATAAAAGATTACCGTATCTAGGAATGATTATCTTTATCTACAAAGATCTTCTCTTTCTTCAGATGATCCTTCCATATAATCTTTATCTTTTAAAGATGATGTTCATCCACTGTGATCTTATCCACCACGTCATCATGTGCCACATTATCCACAGTTGCCATGTCACTACTGATGTGTTTTCCAAGTCACCAAGGCCTATCCGCACATGGGTCTATCAATGCACATCCATGGACAAGTCCATCTTCCATAATCAAGCTCACTCATGGTGCAGTCTCGTCGCTCTATGACTAATTATAAGTCATAATCTGATTTAGTATAAAACCTTGCATATTTTACATACGTTCGACTTGCATTGCTGAAGTTAAGTACTTATATGCCTGTCCTCACTCGCATGCCTTTACGGACCCTCAGATCTCGCATGATTTAGTTCGCCAACTCCACGCGACCTCACATCCAAATCTCACGTCTCGTTGAAGATTTCTGCCAATGTGCATCTATGTGTGCGTACGCATATCGAATCTCACCTACTCTTGAGATCTTTGTCGATACTTCCTACATCTCTTGCCTACTTCGCAAGTTCCTCAGGTTTTGCTCGGCACTCGCAAGACTTCACCTTGTTCCCTATTTAACACGCCTTTCTCGTGCCGACCTATGTGCCCAGCATTGGGCAAGGCTCGCCAACACTCATACGATCTCTCAATTTGGACTTAGGAGTCTAACACATAGCTTGAACATTGGTCTAAATCAGTTGGCATTGGTTATTTGGATAATTTACAATAACTGTCCAAACTTCCTATTATTATCTTTTAAGTAGTTAATGTTTGAAGGCCATACATAGGTTGTTAATCCTTCAGATATGTGTATGCATTGTTACTTCAAAAATCCCATTGTTTATTAAAGTTTTTGGTTTCTTTTCACTTACGTGGTTCATATATTTTGCTCCACAAAACAACCTGTGGTATATGTTATTGTCATTTCTTTGTGAGGGGAATTACTTTGTTCCATTTAATAGCCTTTCACAATGTTAATCTCGTTACTCATCTAGGGAGTGATTTTGCCGAACCAAGTAGGGGCATTTGGTTGCGTTACGGGGCATAAATGATTGAGTTTTGCAAGAAAATGTTCAAAATGAACTCTGACCACTAACGGTGTTAAACCTCCATCAATTAACTATTGACATGAAATTTTTAAAAATTTTTTAAAATGGGACCCACATTATGATGACTGGAATTTTTAAAAATAGAGATGGGTCATATTATATATAACATGACTGAGTTTTTGGGATGGATCCTCTTCTTCCTTCTTGAAAAAAGAAGCAACATGATGACCTAATAATCTACCAAGTTCTGCATTATTTTCATATGTTCATTATAATAAAAAGAACGATTTCTTATTGCTTTCTTTTTCATGAATAATTGAGAAGCAACCTACATTAAGAAGGCAAGTAGTTGTGGGAGAGTTGCATGGTTTTATATATAATATTTTATGATTCCATGTCATTTATAACGGTAGACTTTAGGCAAGTGGTTGGATATCATCCATGCAAAAGCAACTGTGGTGATAAGTAAGGCCATAAAGGAGCACGATTTAGTTGTCCTTGGTCCATTTCTTGACCTCTTTAACTAATTCTTTGTGCCCTTCAATGAACAAATGTTTTGGAGTTTGATTCTTTGAGTTTGGCATTGTTTTATATGATAGTTGAACAACATCTTCCACTTCCTACACCAGAAAGAATAAATCATGTGCAAAAAGAATGGAATAGAAACATGATATAGAGTTTATAATTTGACCTTATACCATCGTAGTTCCCTTTGCAAGTGAAGAATTGCTCCATAACTTGAAATTGGTGGCCCCAACTTGGTCGTTAGATGCAAAAGGCTATTTTTAATGTTATCTATATCTGATAAGGGTGTATTCTTTTGCAGCTGCATTTGATGTATCAAGTTGTAAACATTTTCTTTCTAGTTTTGAACTGCTATATGAGACATGAAGTTGTCCTTGTTGTCTATGAAAATAAAATTAGGAATTCCTTGATGATCTCATTAACCATCTCAAATATACCCATACTGATAGTTATTGAAAACACAGTTATTAGAAACCCTTTTACATTCTTTGATTCTAAGCTGCTATATATAACAGGCAGACAAGTTCATCAGCTTGCTTGTTCATTAGCTTGGTCTTATATATTCTTTTTAGATATCCAAGGGGTCTTCTTCGAGTCATATTGTTTTCTCCACGAAAATATATGAAAGGAACAAAGATCCATAAGCTAGGCATATGATGTATTATGCTATGTTCAAACAAAGCTCTTTTTAGGAGTGGTGTGAGGGGTTTAATGGTTCAAACATGTTATGTCTTCGTGGGTGAATTTTGTAGCCAAGTGGACTGGTGTCACATCTTCTTAGTCCTGGAGTTGTGTCAAGTTTGGATTTTTGTTGCCAATATTTTTTTAGTGGTGAGTAAATCATTTTAGATGATGCTTTCAGTAAATTTTTCTCTATAATACTAAGTATTGCAGATGAATGAGATAAGCTGAGGACTTACAAGTGTAGATTTGTCCATTTTAATGATTAGCTGCATTTTTGGGAAAAACTTAAGGCTATCTAATAGTCACGAGCTGTCAGAAAATGAACAAATTTCTTATTTAATCTAGTGAGAACCTATATATTAAGAACCACAAGCTCTTTGTATGCATTAGAGATTGTGGAAGTACACCATTAGAGGGAGGGATTTCAAGCAATCCGTATATCAAAGTCTAGATTAGTGAATAATAGAAACCAAAGATTAGTTAGCAAGAATGACTGACGAGTATAACGAATGGTGATAACATATAAAAGATAAGTAATATCATAAAGCCAAGTAGTAAGATATAGTAATGATAGGAAAATGGATTCTTAACATTGAAATCCTTCAGTTGTGCCAATAGTGAGGCTACATTATGGTCAAAAAAATAAAGACCAATAGTCATAGAAGTAGTTATGATGGAGAAAAATATGTAAATTGGTGCTACCTTTGTGTTGAGCAAGTTTTACAATTTATAAAACCCTCAGCAATCAGCAAGTGCAATGATTGTACTTTGTAGTAATAAAGGGTCGATCCTATGAGGAGGGTACTAGCCTAATCCTAAGTCGTCTAAGGCTAAGAGAAAAGAATAAGAAAACATAAACACCGCATAAGTGAACATCGAAAGTAAATACTGGAAATTGATTCAATAATTGTAAAGCGGAAAATTCAATAAGACAAAACTAAACTAAGCTGTAATAGCCCGTTTTCCATACTAAGGGTTAGGACCCTAGACCGTTATATATGAGAAATAGCATCGAGAAATTATGAAATTCATTTCATAAACATGCATACCATTAGCTTACACATATGAATTATGATTTCGTACACGTTGTAAAGATTGTTTATACACTCAATTGACATATTATGGGGAAATATTTTAAATGATTATGTATTGTTTATTTTTTAAATTTTGGTTATATAAAGTACAATTAGTAAATTGGAATCAATTGTTCAAATTGGGAGATTTATGAATTAATGTGTATATTTAGATTAGGAAAAATGTCAAATGATAAGACAAGTGACACGTGACAGTAGAAATAAGTGACATGTGGCATTATGATTTAGTAACAAATGGATTAGATAATTGGGTGACAAAGGTTTGGAGATTGACAGAAGAATGGACCAAAAGACATTTTGTACCATAAGTAGAAGTCATGTGGCAAGTGTCTTTATATGACAAGTGTTATAACACTTGCCATATACCTATCTCACAATATACACACATAAGACAACCATCTTCTTTTTCATTTCTACTTTTTGCTACATGCTCTCTTCTTCTCCTTCTTCATTCATGACACTCTCACCTAACCCTCATAACTTTTGAACTTTTGCCAAAATCCTTTAGCTTATCACTACAAAATTTCGTTGTTTTCTTCTTGTTGATGAAAACCTAACTGATTCCACCTTAAATTTTTTATGATTGTGTAAGCTTGGATAGCTAGGTTAATTGATGATTTAAGGAAGCTTTCGAGTTGAACAAGTAAGTAAAATGTTAATCTTCATGGTTTGTTTTAATAGAAGAATTTATGATGATTATCTAGGGATGGATTGATTGTGATAATGGTGTTTAATGAGTGTTGGAATATTGAAGAATGAATAGATACAATCATGTTCTATTTTTGGTGTACATGTTAAGTAATAGTTTACGAATTTTTGTATGGATGATCTTGAGTTGAAATTGAGGTGAAATTTATAAGGAATTTAGGTGTAAATAATGAACTATGAAGAAGATGTTTTGAGTTTAATATGAAGGGGTTAAAATTTGGAAAATTTTGAAGGTAAAAGTATAATAAATTTTTGGATAATACATCCCACAATTATGGGAAGGCCTCCATGATCGTGGGCAATATATTGGAAGTGAATTTTTCTCTTTTTTGTGATTTTTGAACTAACTAAGGATAAGTTATTTTAATTTGGTGCATTTAGACTTGATTGAGGCTTGAAATGAGCCTAGTTTGATGATGGATTAGTTGGTAAAGTGTTTGATATGTTTAGATTGTTAATTGATGTTATAGCTTAAAGAAAGGATTGTTTGATTTCAATAAATCTAAATCTAGAAATTAAGAGTTGTTAAAGGAATAAAGGTGTTCTTAAGAATAAAATTGTGATCCAAAGGACTTGAGTAAGGTGTATTAGGTATGAATTAATGAACATTTGGATATTGTGTGATTTTATAATGCTAGAAAAGGATTGGTGAAAGAATGATTGATGAATTTAGAATAATCAAGTATAATTGAGGTATAAACCTAATTGCAAACTAGTTATATCGAAGTTATGATGTATAAATAGTTAAGATTTGTGAATAAGGATACACACCCGAGAAAAGTCAATTGAGCATGTATTAAACATGAAACATATACATGTGCTTGATTGAATATTTATATGATATCAACTTAGTAATGTGTACAATATGTGTGAATTGCATGATTAAAGAAGCCCAAATAGAACGTCAGCATCCAGACATTATCGGGTCATCAAGGAAATAGCTTATCTGGAGCTTATTGTGAGTCAACCTAGATGTTTTCTCACCGTAACTGATTTGTTTCTATTTAAATTTCAACTATTAAATTGTTATTGATGTGATTGTGATAATTCCAAACATTGATGACCAAAGGAGTTTGATATTTGAGACTGTATTGGGAGTGTTTCTGAATTGTATGTGTATCTAGAAAAATATGTGTACTCAACTGATTGTTGAATGCCGAACTTAGATCCGAAGAATATGATAAATGACTGTGTTCAATAAATGAAAGTTATTAACTGCATATAACGTGAATTGATGCATTTCATTACATTTTTATGCATGATCAGATAAAGGAGTTGTGACTGGAGTGACCAGTGAGAAAAAAAGAGCTTAAAGCTCATAAATGTGCACAAAAGGCCATAGGCTCAGTTATTAATGAGCTTGGTATCCACAATGGGTATGGGACAGTAAATGAAATGAGCCCGGTATCCGTAATAGATATAGGACAGTAAAAAGGCTCTCAGTCACAACAAAATAAAAATGAAAGTGGAGTCACATATGCATATGTATTTAAGAATATAGATACCTTTACATGTATTGTGTGAAGGATTGCAATAAATTACTGAATTGTGATGATATGAATGATTGAGATAAATGATCAACTTATTCTGAAATGAGTATATGAAATGTTTAAAGTTCATGATATATTGTTGAGATGAGGTATGCTGTGAATTTGGCTTATATTTGTGATGTTGGTGTTCTGAATGAGTGAGCACATCAATGATGGTTCATTAACTGAGATCGCAAACTTATCAAAATTGCAATGTTAATTTTTAGGTATAAAGAAGACCTAGTTTCTAAGGCAAATTAGTAAAAGTCTAGTTTTGTCAATTTTGGAAATCAAGAATGGCTTAAAGGTCTGATCAGCTGATACTGAGAAGTTTAGATATAATACTTCTATATAGTTTCTCATTTCATGTAGAATATTTTGTAAAAGAGTGGTAAAGTCTAAAATATTTTTAGTATTGTAAATATAGGTATTATGAAGTGTAATGCTATAGTGTAAAATAAGTTTGTGAATGAAATGACTAAAGTTGATGTTTTAACTACTTATGTTCTGTATGAAGTTACAATAAGTTGATGTGATTGCTTTAGCATGCCATTTTCATAGGGTATGTTCTTAAATGTCCTTTGGATGTTCGAGCATATGCTTTATGGAGGTGGTGTGTTAAAATTTTTGGTATCAAAGCATAGTTTGGCATCCTTAGGGGCATATAAGAACATATAGACATGATATATAGTAAGAGACTCGTATAGTGATCATGATTATTATTTATTATAAGTCATCCGTTATAGGAGATCAAGTTACAGAGTCAGCTGACCTTGAGTCTGTAAGATCCAATAGAGAGTCTCTAATACCCAGTCTAACCTAATGACTCAGAGAATTCCTGAAAGGAGAGAGAAGAGGTATGATAAGCTTAGGAAGCAGGTGGCGGTGGACTTTTATGGAAGTACAAATCCTGCTGAGGCAGAAGGTTGGTTAGAGAGAATATAAAGGGTATTTGTTCAGATAGACTGTGAGTCTAACGAGAGGTTTGACTATGCAGTCTCGCTACTGCAAGGTCTAGCATATTAATGGTGGAAGACTATTCCTGACAGTTCCATCTGACCTTGTAGATTGTCATGGGAAGATTTTTTGAAGGTCTTTAAAGAGAACTATATGACAAAGATCTACCTGGATAGGTAGATAAAGGAGTTTCTAGATTTGAATCAGAACAATCTCACTATAGTAGAGTATGAGGTACGGTTTAATGAGTTAATGGGGTAATGCTACTGCTTTAATTCCCACAGAGGAAGATAAGTGTAGGAGATTTAAGGATGGGCTGAATATGGAGATTAGAATGAGGTTGACTATCACTAATTTGAGTAGTTTTATTGAGCTTAGAGCTGCTTTAATTCGAATTGAACAATTATTGAAGGATGGACAAGGAGAGTATAGGTAGGAGTTCAGAATGAAGAGACATGGTGAGTCTCAAGTTGATTCTGACAGGAGATTCAGTAAATGCCAGAATAGATCATTTCGCTCACAAACTAGATCGAGACAGTCTAGGTTTAGACCAAGGGGCAGTTTTGTACAGGCTGGTAGTGGTAAAGGTCAAGTACCTACAGGGCAAACACAACAGATGCCTAGTTTTGAGCATTGTGGAAAGAAACATGGTGGAGAATGTTGGAAGATATCGAGAGTTTGCCTTCGTTGTGAGTCTTTTGAACACCAGATTAGAAACTGTTATGCAACTTTCGAAGCACAGTCTAAAGTGAGAGGAGGATCAGTGGCTGAAATGACTATCTAGCATAGCTGAGCTAGTGAATCAGGACAGAGAGGCAGAGGTAAAGGTAGAATAAGTTCAGCAGGTCCTAGTGTCAGGACTGAGGTGTATAATAATCATTCACAATCTCAAGATAGAATCTATGCTTTTACCAGACAAGATTCTCAGAACTCCCCAAATGTTGTTGTAGATGTGTTGCATGTTTTTAAGTTTGAGGCATTTGCATTGCTAGATCTAGGATCTACGCATTAATTTAACACCACATTTGGCATCTAAACTACATTGTGAGAAAGAGACATAGAAATGTGGCTTATAAGTGAGTACACCGATTGGTAGTACTACAGTGATTGGAGAAGTGTGTAAAGGGGCATGGTTCGGGTTGATCATGTAGAGTTAGAAGCTAATTTGATTGTATTGCAGTTAAATGAGATAGATCTTATCTTAGGTATGGATTAGTTTACTGCACATAGGGTTGTAATGAATTGTTACACTAAGGAGGTAATTATTGAATCTCCCACTCAATCGAGTAATATTTTGAGGTGTTGGTCAATCAGCGCCAACCATATTGATTTCCTCAATGAGTGCTCTCAGACTGATTCGAGGTGGATTTGAGGCTTACCTAGCTTATGTAACTAATACTCGAACTGAGCAGACAATATAGGATATTTCTATTGTTAGGGATTTCCTAGATATGTTTCCCACTGAATTACTAAGATTACCCCTAGATAGGGAGACGAAGTTTACTATTGATTTAATTCCATGTACTGCTTCTATATCTATTTCTCTGTATAGGATAACACTTGTGGAACTTAAAGAACTTAAAACCTAGTTGTAGGAGTTGTTGGATAAGGGTTTTATCAGACCTAGTATGTCACCTTGGAGAGCTCTGGTTTTGTTTGTGAAAAAGAAGGACGAAACTTTGATATTGTGTATTGATTATAGGCAGTTAAATTGGGTGACAGTGAAGAACAAGTATCCTTTATCGAGGATAGATGATTTACTTGATCAGTTATAGGAAGCTTAAGTGTTTACTAAACTAGATTTGAGATTAGAGTATTATCAATTAAAGATAGCAGAAGCTGATGTACTAAAGAGTGCATTCAATACCAGATATGGGCACTTTGAGTTTATTGTTCTAGTTTAGGATTGATTTTGTATGTTTTCATTAATTTTGATTTCCATTGTTGTTCTTGTGTGTTTGATGCTAATTGAGGGTAAGAATTGACTATTTTTGTGTAGGAAAGAAAAGGGAGCAACTTAGAGGTTGAACAAAAGATAAAAGAAGAGAAGACAAAAAGAGTGCATCTGTGACAAATTCCCACGTGATGCACTCCTCATTTCTTCTACTATAATTGTCTTTGTTGAATATAATTGTCTTTGTTGATTATTATTAAATTCATGTAGGATTGTAAAAAAAGAGTTGGTGACCTATAGACTAGCAATCATCATATTAATTGAATAGTTAGAAGAGAGATCTCAATTAGTCAATTGATCACCCATAGGATAGTTTAATAACTAGTTAAATTGGTAGAGTCATTAGGTAGGTTGAGAGATCGTTCAATAGATTCCAGTTAATTCAATTAAGGAAAAATAGTTACACCTTGAGAGAGTGTAATTAGTACATTAAAAAATCTAGGGTGAGACATAATTCAATCAATAAAATAGGAGGGAGACAAAATAAGGAAAAAGTAATCTCTAGCATTTAGATTCTTGAATTCAGATTTTTTGCAATTGTGGTATTGTCTGTTGTTTACATTAGTCTTTTAATTTTAATTTTAATTTCCAGATTATTTGCATTTAACAATTTCGTTTCTTAAACAAAGTTGTGTCCAAATTAAGCGGTGTCTAGGCATCAATCCATGTATGATTAATATCCGCTCTTTTTAACTACAAGTCATGACCCGTTCACTTGCAATTTTTGATCGTAAAATAAGTAGATAGGTTTTACCTTCAATAAGTTTTTAGCACCGTTGCTAGGGATTGATTTTTGAGCATCGTGTCTAATTTAGATTACTTTGATTTAAGAGTTTTTGATACTTTTCCTTGTGTGTTTGCAGGTGCCTGAACATAAGGAGCACATGAAGGACGAAAGAAGTTATTGAAGATGAATTCCCTAACATTAAGAAGCAAGAAAGAGAAATAAGAAGGGCAAAGTGTCTAAAATTTTCAAATCAAGATATAGTTGAAGAAGGAGAGTAAGGAGGACTAGAGCAAACATTAATGGATTTCATGAGGCTAGGGTTTAGTCCTCAAGGAGTGGCGAGACCAGTAGTTCAAGTAAATAATTTTGAGATAAAGCCGACGCAACTCAACATTATCCAAAACAGTGTGCAATTCTATGGGCTATCTAACAAGGATCTGAATGCCTACATCGTAAATTTTTTGGAGATCTGTGACATATTTATATTTAACGAAATGTCTGATGATGCAGTGAAGCTGCGACTATTTTCATTTACGTTGAAGGATCTGGCTAAAGCATAATACAATTCTTTGAATCTAGGCCAAATCACGACTTAGGAGCAGCTTGCCCAAGAATTCCTTGCTAAATATTTTTCATTAACGAAGACGATGAGGATTATCAAGGAGATAACAAATTTCCAGCAGAGCGACAGAGAATCTCTCTATGAAGCTTGGGAGAGATTTAAAGAACTTCAAAGAAGTTGTCCCCATCATAACCTCCCGAAGGAATTTCTGCTTCAAACATTTTATAATGCAGTGAATCCAAGCATAAGGGGCATAATTGATGCAGCAACCGGAGGTTCACTGATGAGTAAGATGGTAGAAGCAGCTCATGATTTATTGGAAGAGTTGGCAAACAATAGTTGTATATGGTCGAGCGAGAGGAGTAGATAAGGAAAGAAGGAATAAAAAGGTATGATACCTATTGACTCAGTTACTGCCATGCAGGATCAAATCACAGCTTTGACAAAGCAGCTAAACAATATGCAAGGAGCATCCACCTCAGTAGTTAAGGCAACACAAGCACAATATGAGCTGTGTGGGGAGAATAACCACAGCTCAGCGGAATGTTTCCTATTGGGAGCTATCGGGACCGAATAGGTAAGCTATCTAGGCCAGCCGTAGCAAGGTAACAACCCATATTCAAACACATATAATCCGGGTTGGAAAAACCACCCAAACTTTTCTTGGAGTAATAATAATGCAGGTGGCCAACAAAGACCACAAGGACAACCAGGATTCTAGCAAGAGCGAATCAGAGTGTTGGAAAATAAGTTGGACAAGTTTATGGAGATGTTTAATTCCAAACTGGTAGTTCAAACAGAGTGTTAGAAAAAGATGTATGAAAGCTAGGAGGAAAGTCAACAGAGCATGGAGGCAAAATTTGATCAGATTGTGAAGAATAATGTTTTGTCAATCCATAATTTAGAAGTCCAGGTACGTAAACTTACTGATGCTTTATTTTATCGAAATGCAGGTTACTTATCGAGCAATAATGAGGTTATTCCAAGGGAGCTACTGTAACATCCCGGTCCCACCTAACGGGTCGGATCAGGGAAACGGGTCTATGAGAAGACCAATGAGAGAAGTAAG
>JANQBM010000007.1:6007686-6018736 GCA_025594535.1 Erythroxylum domingense
TATATGCTAACATTATACATGAGCAAGAAAAATGCATTTCCTTAATCTCTCTTTAAGCTTACATGCATTGAAATTTTTGGTCCTAACCCTTAATATGAGGACGGGATGTTACACTGATGATTAACGTTTATCATCATATTGGCCATTAAATTTAGTGCATGTAACTTTTTTGGTGTCATTAGTCTATTAGACTAGTATTGAATAATCGTATAATATATAAAGTATTTATAAACATATTTCAAAATTATTTATAAATAAAAAGTATAAATAAATTATGAAGAAACAAAATAAAATAATAATTATCACATGATTATTATTATTATAAATAAAATAAATATTATTACACATTGTTGTAACATATTAATCATTTTGTTTATTAGTATTACTATTATATAACAAAATATAAAAATTCAATGAGAGACAAACATTAGTATTATTCTAAATTGATTAATACATTATTAATTATTAATAAAATATAAAATATTATTAATTATTAATAGAAATGAATAACCATTTGTATATCAAATATTTGTGTGTACTTTTGAAATAAGTAATGATATATAAATATCATAAAATTTTATTTATTAAAAGTAAAGTCAATCAATAATATTAATTGTTAATTATTTATAAAAATAAAATTTTTATAAATATTGATAAGTAAAACTTAATTTATTACCATGTTAAAATAATATTATTTACAATTAACAAATATAATCAAATATATATAATAATTTTAAAATATTATTGTATTCTAAATATAAGTAACAATTAATATTTAAATATAATAAATTTATTTATTTACTTATTTGACATATGCTATTAATGTTCTACTCGTTCTCAAATATTCATTTTAATTTAGGTTCAATAATGCCACGTATATTGTATAATTTTCGCATGATATGTGACATGAATTATTTGTTGACAACTTTAACAATGATAATTAAAATAGAATAAACCAAACAAAAATTAAATCTAAAATCTATTTTTCGATTTGCAACTAAAACCTCCCTCTTCCACTGGTGTTTTTCTTTTTTGACACCTAATATAGAATTAAAAAACAAAACATAAATCTAAAATCTATTTTTTGAGTTATAAACTAATATCCCCCTCTTCCACCAGCGTGTGTGTTTGTTTTGTTTCAGTTGCACGTGATAGTGAGGGTGGAGCTTTGATCTGTTTTTACGGTAGCTTATATTTCTTCTTCCGGTGGATTACAAATCACGAACATCACGCAAGTAAAACCTCGCAACTCCAGCCCCAAGAGGATTCGATCTGGGTTTACACCTAAACCTTTCAAGATGACCAATGAGAACGTCCACGTTATGGATTGGGGTTTTATAAGTTGGTCGTCAAAGTAGTGTTGGTTATACTTTTAATTTTCTGCTTTCTGAGTTGGAACTGCCTATTTCTAAGATGAAATCTATTGAATAGCACTTTTGTTTCTAGTTTCTTGGTTTGATTTCACGGGTGGGATTAACCATTCTACTGATGGTGACAGTGTGACGATGGACTTGCACGATCAAAGTAATATCTAATTATCTACCATGTGAACTTTCAAATCTAGACTACTAGTTCATGTATTTCTCTAGTGAATAATTTATTCCTGTTACTCATTCTAACCAAGCGCATCTTCTTTGTAACAACATCTAAAACACCATACGATATGTCAAAGACTGAAAGACAGAAGTTGTAGATTACTTGATTCTTTTCTAGACAGTATCTGCTTAAAAACATTAATTGAAGTGAGCGACAGAGCTTTTGGGATTATCTCTGAGTCTCACCGATGGACTAAAAAGGGGGACAACATCACATACTACGTACTTAGCACGTGATAGACAAATAAAAAAAAAGACAGATCTTAGAATAAATAATTTTTATCGTAATATTTTAATTTAATAATCTGACACAAATGTTAACATTGTTAACGTAAGAAATATTTAAAAAATTTTAAAGTTTAAATATTTTATTATTATTGCTATTTTAATTTATTAAATTAAATAAAATCATTTTTTGTATAACTTACCCTATACAAAATAAAGAATTCAAGCAAAACCATCCAAGATAAATTACGGCCCCTACTTAAAAGCATAGGTGGATGAACAACCAGAAGCATCCTTTTATAACCCAATCAATGACACTTCTTTTAGTACCCAACTTAGCCACCGCATCCAAATCCACTAGTTTTTACTTTTATTTGTTAAATTAAGCTTTGAAAAAACGAAAATTTACTTCCTAATCTCAATCTCATTATTATCTCGAATGATCTATCTATATTTGAGATATCCTTTACCATTAGTGATATCCGGTACTTTCGATTAGAATGCTTAGGGAAGGAATATGTTATTGGTGATATGTGTTACCTTTGAGTCACTTGGTACTTGCTAACATCTAAAAGAGAACGCAAGCATGTAAATTATACATATATAGACGCAAACAACATGAGCCTTTAAATCTTGTGCTTTCAGCCAACCATGTTCAATTTGTTGAGAGAGAAGGGGGGAAAAAAAAAGAAGAAAGAATAGAGCACATTGCCTAAGAATTAGCTACTCCCGCTCCTAGTACCAGCTTCTAAGTATTACGGAACCCATGTGGTCCCAAGTCAGCATCAACAATTGTCAATCACCCATGCAATTGGATCTAAACTTCGATAACCATTTCCATATCAAACCGACAAAAGGAAGACCAATACCGTCCATTTGCATGTTGCGTATGAAAATTGGATTCTACTAGACCACAGATTAGAAGAACCAACATCAACAGTACTTGAAACAAATAATATCAACTTGGGGGTAGGATCCAGTACAATTTCATGTGCATCAACAGCGTGACGTGCCGCGTCTCACCGCACCACCTTTAGATGAGTTGACACGTGGCCTCTTAGGATCCGTAGGATCGTCATGGAGGTCAAAGGTGTCCCGGCCATCTCCTCCAACCATTTCCACAAACATCCTCTTAAGATCTTCAAAACTATCTCCCTATGCAGATACCAACCAACAGATGAACCCCATCGGTGGGTCCCAAATTATTACCATTACACCCTCCGCATCATTTAAAAAGGGCAAACTTTCAGGGGTACAAAAGTAATTAGCAAGAAGATGGAATTAGATACCTCGTCTTTCACGTTATTCATCATGCAAATCATCTCTTGCATAAAGTCGCAAAAGTCCTGATTTGAGAAAATTCATAATTTTCAGAGTCAAACACGCAAAATTGATCGTTAAAAAAAAGAAAAGAAAACCCCACACGGTCGGTTAATCAATCAAGCAAGGAACCAACTAGACCAATGGGTAAGACTAAAGCTAGATAAATATCAACATTTGGAAAAAATAATTAATAATAAAGGAAGTTAAGATATTTATTTAGAAGTTAGAACAAACTTGGTCTTCTTCTTCTAGTGGATCGTAGACACCTGCATCGTACAATGACCTCTTAGATTGATCGGAGAGGACTGTAAAAATCAACGGACGTTAGTCAGAAACGACTCAACAGAGGATCAAGGCGCTAAGACTTTGAAAATAAAAAAGACGAAAGACTAAAAAAGTTGTTGAGGAGGTAAGTCAATAATAAAAATACCGGAGTAAGCTTCTTGGATTTGCTGAAACCGCCGTTTTGCATCTCCGGCAACGCTCGGGTTCTTGGCCCACTTGTCAGGATGCCATTTCTCCATTAACACAAAAACGAAAACAGAAACTAAAACTTTTGATCCGAAAAAATAAAGAATTGAATGAAAAGTTTAAATAATAGAATTACCATGGCGAGTTTGCGATAGGCAGTGCGAATATCGGAGAAGGAGGCGTCCTTGCGAATGCCGAGGACGGAGTAATAGCAAGATCCGGCGTTGGATCCTCCTTCCCGCTCCATCTCTAATTCACCCAGCACCACTCAAAACCTCAGAAGAGAGCACAGACTGTCGCTCTCTCTAAATCTATATATTTATCTATATGACAATAAGCCGATTGTTATAGTTGTAGTTGAAATTGTTGTCGTCTATCTTTATATCAGGCAGCCACTAGTTTTAGTAATATCTGAGAGGAAGACAAATTCTGGCCGTCTTTGTGGGCTGTTTATTAAGAATGAGAGAGAAAAATATCTTGTGGGACTTTGAGAGAGGTAGAGAACGAAGGGGCTTTGTGGGTGCGTTGAAGGTAGAACCTTCGAGAGTATTCGGTCTTTTACTTTTGATATGTCTTCCAAGGGAAGGGGTTAGATATTTTCTTGCTCTTCTGCATAATTGCCACTCGGCTTTGTTGTTATGTACTGGTTTCGCCTTCGGATTATTGGATTTCTTACATGTCCTGTCCGGGTTGTTACCCGAATTGCTTAGCTCTCCATTTTCCCAAGGACGACTCCAATTATTAAAGTTTCTAAAGATTTTTAATAAAAGTGTTAATTTAAAAAGAGTAAATTAAATTCCTAAACTTTTTAAAGTGCAATTTATCTTTTAAAACTTTAAATATGTATTTTTAATAAATAATAAAAGTGTTAATTTAAAAAGAATCAATTAAATTCCTAATCTTTTTGAAGTGCAATTTATCTTTTAAAACTTTAAATATGTATTTGTAATAAATAAGATAATATTTAAGCGATGTTTTCATTTTTAAATATAACTAGTCAATTTATCTTGGTATTACAAAGAAGGTATTAAGACTAATCTCTATATATCTTACAATAATGAAATCTTTTATATTCCAAAAAATAGGTGTAAATTGACTTACAACGTGAAATGTTTGGATAAGTGACAATTAGGTACATAAGACTACTCACTAATTATCGATAAAATGTACCATCATTAAGAAGATTTCTTATGGTCGTAAAAATGTTATTATTAGAGTCAAGTGGAGCCCTAGCAATCTCGATATGAACGAGATCAATATGGGAGATAAGATCAGTTAACTAGAGTCATCATATGATACTTTAAAGCCCAAAAAATAGGTCATGTTGCTTAAGTCTTTCATTTCAAATTATTGATGGGGAAAAGATTTTAGAGTAGAAATACCCTGTGTGTCATCCTCATTTATTATTAACATAGGAAAGAAGAAGTGTGCATCCTTGATCTATTTTACAAAGAAATAATACATGATTATAAAAGATAAATTTAAAGTTAAGACAGCCAATAGTGGTGTTGAATTTGATAAATTTTAGGCTCAAAGAGCTTACTTAGGTCCTTACAATGCTTTACAAAGGTAACAAACTTTATTAGGTGTATGGTCATATGTAAGTGGAGGTTGCATATAAACTTCTTTAATAAGATTACCATTAAAAAAGACATTCTTGACATCCATCTAAAATAGTTCCCGACGCTTACTGATAGTAGTTGTAATAAGATTATGAACTGAAGTTAAATGAGCTATAGAAGAAAATGTCTTTTTATAGTTAATTCAATATTCCTAAGTATGCCCTTTAACAACCATTTTGGCTTTGTATCTTTTAACTGAACCATTAGCTTAGGTCTTGATCTTATAGACCCATTTACAACCAATAATAGACTCATCTAAAGTTAAGTCAATCAAGTCCTAGGTACTGTTTTGAAGAGAGCTTATAGTTTTTTGGCCATTGGTTATTGCCATAAACGGTCAGTGTTGACCTCACGGTAGGTGAAAGGTTCATATAAAGAAACAATAGTGGAAATCTTTACGATAAATAAAAGGTTAACTTATTTGAGTAGAGTAATGGGGAAGTTATTGAGACTCAGCATATTTTGATGGAGGAGTATATTGGGAAAGGTTTCTTAATGAACATGGAGGATCCATATTTGAGGAAGATATAATGGAATTAAGTGTTGGTTATGTTGAATTGGTAGAGTTGTAAGATGGACTTGTAGGAGAATGCCAGGCAGCAAAGATATGGTAGGATAAAAAGAACTACCGTGAGAATGTTGCTAAAAGGTCTTATATCAAGAGAAATGAAGTCTTTGATATAGAAAATCACAACATCTATACCCTTTGGATTTTATGCCATATTTAAGAAAACAGCACAAGCGTGCTTCTGGTTGTAGTCTAGTATCCATATGAGGTTAGGGAAGAGCAAAGCATGCACAACTAAAAACCTTAAGAGATTGATAGTTAAGAGCACGATTATATAAGCGCTTACAAGAGAGATGTTACCTGTGATATGGGAAGGAATGTGATTGATAATATATATAGTAGTAAGAGAAAAATTTCCCCAAAGGTTTCAGGATAAGAAAAGGATATAAGGAGGTCTTGAACTATATTAAGAATGTGTCATAAATTTGCATTCAACTTAACCATTTTGTTGAGATGTATTTGGGTAGGATCTTTGAATAATAGTCGCTTGTTGAGCAAAGAAGTGGGTGAATTTCATACCTTTGTATTCTATTGCATTATCAATGTGAAATATTTTAATCTTGCAAGAGAACTGAGTTTAGATCGTATTAGCAAAGTGAGAATAAATAGAGAATAGTTCAAATCTCTAAGAAATTAGATAAATCCATGTATAGTGAGAAAAATCATTGCAAAGATCACAGTATCTTAAACCACCTACAGTTTCAATATCAATCATATGAAACCAAAAATTGGACTAATATTCCAGACATATAAGTTTAAGAATAGAAACGTATAATTGAGTCGTAACAAATCAATAAATAAAACTGCATTGAATAAAGACTATATCATATTATTAATCTTAACTTAGGATTCATTACATCTAGAGACTATGAAAATTAGTTCATAAGTATAGAAAACAAATCCATCATCAAATATTCAGAAGAACAAATAGAAATAAAAGAATTCATAATCTATATCCCCTTTATCTCTAATGAAGTCTTCTTGAATTTAGATCAAAGGTTGCCCTCTATCATATCTCGTGATGTAATTTTCATATTTTCCTTCGTACTTTGTTTACAACTGCCTCTTCTTTACTTTTCTAATGTCTAACTTGACTTTAGTTGCTTCCTCTCCTAACTCTTTCCTTCATAATTTCTTTTTACAGTAAAAATTATAGTTTCTATAATGTACATGATCTCTTACACAACCATGTATTTTAAAATACCCTCTAAATCATGATTGTACACTATCACAAAAGCTTATATGGGAAATATAAAAGGCTGTGTATGTCAACATATAAGGATATAAACAATATCTTTGAAGCTTAACATTTTTACAGTGACTTACGTTATCCCTATACACGACCATATATCTCCAAAGTTGCTTCAAATCTTCCATTTTATGCCTCAATTTTACCCAAATTCGTCTCCTTTTGGTCTATAAAGGCAATTATCACCTAAAAACACACTTCAAGAAAATAAATATTAAAAATAATATAAAACTATTAAACAATAAGAAAAACACACTAACTATGGTTATATAAATATAATCAATTAATCATTTATCAAACATTTCTACAATTAAGCTTTTATTTGTTCTCAAGCAAATCATAATCTAAACTATCAAGCTTACAAACATTCATCCCTTATTAATCTCAACCTTTCCATCCACACTCTAAATCATATGTCATATCAATCAAATTAACATACAGTTAGATTCAAGTTATCATAGAACTAACCTTCATAGGATAATATTATAATAATAACATAAATAATATTTTTGAAATCAAAAGTGCAAATTTTCACACCCTCACCAAGGATTCACTTAATACACTCAAAGTGTTCAGGGTGAAAAGCGTAGGAACTCTCAAATCAATACATCGGCAAATTCTTAACCATAAGTAAACTAAAAAAAAATTAAAAGGTCTTGTTACAAGGTTTTAATAAGGCTTAGGTAACGATATGATATGGATGATAAAAAGGTTAATAATATTGAAGGAAATTTATATAAATAAAATTACATGAAACTAAGTTCTTCACAACATAAGTGCTTCACACCATAATTCCATTGGTTCAATAACTTTAACACTAATTTTTTTTGTGCTTTGCAATGCTATGAATACTGTACACCGGTACCGATCAATACCAGGTACTATTTTGGGTAATTTTTAAATTTATAAAATAATCCTTATTTTTTAAAATTGCAAAATAGTGCTTTAATATATAGTATTGTATAATTTATAGTTTGACACTCTGTCTCCAAAAATCATAATAATAGAAATTTTAAATAATAACAATTTATTTTTTATTAACATTATTTTTCACATATTTCATATACAAATAATAACCACAATTAATATGAAAAAAGAGCATTTAATCATCATACAAATATAAAATTAAGAAGAATACAAAGTATTTAAAATATTACAATTTCATCATATAATAAATAATAATTACATCAAAACATCAAATAAAAAGAATAATAAATAAAAATTACAGTTAATCAAATACCTACTCAAAGATTAATATTATCAATGCAAATTGGATCTATAAAAGTACTTGTTATATAAAGAGTCCTATTAAACAATAAAATTAAATTATTAAAAATTGTTAAGAAATTATACCTAACTTAATAATAATAATAACATAACTTTTTCAAAACCTTAAATTATATCGAACAAAGACCAATACATTCAATATTTTGTTCTCAAATCTAGTCTTTTTCTTAGAATGGATGAATTCAAATGTGTACTAATTCCTTTCACACCCTATTGCACTCATACATTAACTTAGAATTTGAATTGCAAACCACTAAAATTCTAGAACACCACCTCCGAATTGGTCCTACCAAGCAACTGTAAGACAATAAAAGAAGCATTATAAACAAAATAAAGTGATGATTAATTTTTAGCAAGTAACAAAAGTGAAAAAAAAATACTTGAATTAAGTTTGTCTCTTTTATGAATAGTAACTGGCATTTCCAAATTACCAAAAGTATCCATATAAATCTCTAGTTGTGAGCTCAGGAGATCTTACATCATTTCATGGGCAACAACTATTGTAATAGTTAATAGCATTTTCCTATTAACTTCAGTTTTCTTTATAAAATATGGTCTAAAATAGACATTATGATTTAAAAATTCCCTAGCTATAAATAACGGAGAGTACAATTTCTTGTCTCATCTCTCATTGATTCCAGAAAGATAAGGTGTGTAAAAAGAAGGCCAATTTTTTATATTGACCTTGATTGCTTCCTTCGCTCTCTTTATAGCATCATAAAAATAACTTATTGTTGCCTTCTCATCACTATTAGCTAGACGAAGTACCCTCACCAAAGGCTCACAAACTTGGATGAAAAATTGACATTGGGAACAAAATTCATTATCTTCAAGAATAATGCTAGAAACCTGCAATCAAGCATGTAGACATGTAACTCGCTTATCACTTGTAAATATTTTCTTAAACTCTTTCTTTATTATAATCAAACATTAAAGCGATAAGAAATTTGTTACAAATCTTGCAATAGAAAGACGAAACAAATTTCTAACATTGGCGAAATTCTTTCTCATTAAGTTCAAAACCTATGTATAATTATAGATGAACTTGGTCACCTTTTATTCTTTTTGCATAGTCTCATCAATAATAGGAAAGTACCTACCATCCCCTATATTTTCTAACATCAAGTCAATGCAATGTGCAGTATAAAAAGTCCAATAAAAGGAATTATACTTGCTTTACAATCTTCTTCCAGCCGATTTATAAGCAAAATCATTGTCAATAATTAACTGAACAAAATTTTTTGGCACATCTTCATTCATAACTTCATCAAATATTTCAAATAAAGTATCAACATTCCTAACAAGGCCAGATGCATCAATTGACATAAAAAACATTGTGCCTTTTATAGAATAAACAAAAAAAGTTAATAATAGGCTCATTTTTTCTATTTATAGGACATCACACATGATTGAACACCTAGAAGTAACACAAGCCGTTCTTCTTTCATACACATAAATTTCAATTTCATAAATAAAGCTACTAAAAAATTGAAGGTGCTTTGTCTCCTAGTAGCGCATCATAACAATACACAAAATAAACTAGTACTACTACTATAGCAGTGGTGAGTCTAGGTCGATCCTACAGAGAGTGTGTGTAAAGTTTTTGAAATGAAATTAAACGATGTTTTGGTTATGGGAGGTTTGGTTGGTTTATCAAACAAGAAAATAAAATGAAGCAAAACTAACAAAAGCAAATTAAAAAAACAAGGCAAAAATGATGAAAGTGGTGAATTCATTAGGAGTTTGGTTCTTTAGTTCAATCTCGACTTACACCCTATTAAACATATTTCATTGAATTATTATCTTCACATCTCTCTATGAACTATTGGTCGTAGGTTAACAACAAGCTCTGTTAATCTTAATTTTTCCTTAGGTCATAGTTAAATAAGAAGAGCGCGTTAATTAACCCTAGCTATCGAATAACCTAGTAGACGCTCTCTAAGTTTAATCTGATAGCCACCTTATGAATAAGAAAAACAGACCAATCAAAGCAATAATCACACAAGCTCAGATTATTTATCCTAGGTTATGTTATCCCTAATGATTACGAACCATTAGTTGCTACAAATGAAATTCAACATAACGATTACGAATTACATTGAATATTCTAGCAATGGGTTTGTAATAAAATGATCTAATGAGCACATTCAAATCATCTTTTCACAATACCCAAATCCATACACTTAGGATAACATAATCAATTTATAAAGAGAGAAAGAAAAAAAATTACAAAGAAAGAGTGCTTAATCGGGTCGACGACGACAATATCCCTATTGAACTGACATCAGGAAGCTACCCTTCCATGGGTCTCTCAAGGTTGAGGGGTTTGCCCTTTTTTCCCATCTCTCTTAAAGCTCTCTCTCTATTTTTCTCCCAGTCGAAAACCCTCCAATCTTTCATCTATCCAACCACCACTCTCGGAAAACAGAAGAGGACTTGGTAAAGAGCGCTGTTATTTTTCATTCACTCTCTTTTATTATAGCCCTCTCACCCCCTTTAGTTCTCCACTCTCTTTTTGCTCTCAGCTACAACTGACACTTCCTCCTTATTTTCTCAAAAGCTATATTGTTCCCTTAACAAAATATGATGTTGTAACATCCCGTTCCCACATAACGGGTCGGATCAGGGAAACAGGTCTACGAGAAGACCAATTGGAGAAGTTAGGACAAACATATCTCATGCTCATGTATTTGTGAAAATGTAATTTTTG
>JANQBM010000007.1:6018836-6030219 GCA_025594535.1 Erythroxylum domingense
AAAAAAAATTATACCGACTTTTGTTTAGTGAAGTGATGTGACACGTCACCCTCGCGGGGCACAGACTCGGGTATCACTGTTGATATCGGGTTCGGGTTCAGCGGGAGTGGGGTGTTACAGATGTAGCTAGGTTTTAAGGCAAAATGTACAGGTGTCCCTGATCCTTCCTTTAGTCACATATCACAGACCCTCCATTTCATCCAAATGATAGGTTTTTAATTAGAATGGATAGGTTTCTTTTTTTCAGCTACCCTCACATTCTTTATACCTTAAAGAGCTAGTTCAAAATGTGATAAATGGATAACTAGTATTGGAATGAGATAGCTAGTGTAGGTGTGGATGAGACACCATGCAGTCCTATGAAATTCACGTTCTTACTTTAGCCTCCCATTCTTTGCTTCCATTCATGTCACAAACAATGGAATGACAGTTGGTCACCTTGAATGGGCGTGAGAAATAACTCATGCCCATGCAGTCCCATTGGTCACGACTGTGCATTCATTCCAATATGGTCTTCAAAACTCTTCGACATTTTCTTCATTTTCTTATCTTCTTCTTATATTATTCTTGCTCTAATCTTCTTCTTTTTGCTCCAAAAAGACAAATGAGTGTGATTCTTTGAAAAAATAGCCCAAATATAGTGCTTTCGACTCACTTTAACTCCTTCACTTCCGAATTATGCCTAAAATCACATATAAGTCGAAGTGAGTATCTTAAGCAATTTCATGTCATTAATCACTAAGTTTTAAGGAATAATTATACAATCAATTAAGCACATGTTATCTGTTGCATTGTAAGAGGCAATAGAATCTACTGTAGACTAATAATAATACGACTGGAAGTATTAAACGCTATACCTGAATCATTCCAACATTTAGCCATTGCCTTATCCACATTATGAGTTGCTTCTCTCGATCGTAAGGCACTATGGATTCAAGGCTAAGCTCCAGGAGTTGTTTATAATGCAAAAAAGTTAGACATCTGTCATCTTCTTTTCCTAACATCAAGTGCAACATTCCCTTCTTGTTGGCTAGGAATACTACCACCTTCAACATTCCCACTATCATCCTGAACACCAACAAATGAACTCCCACTACCAATTTTGTAATTCAATCTTTGCCTTCTATCTTTCTCACACTGATACTCTTCAAGAAAAGTCTTCATTTTCCATTTCACATCATGAGTAACATTTTTACAAGGTTTCACATCACTTTAGACTCCAACTAAATGCTTCTTTAATATGGTGATTCCTCCATGTTTCAAATGCTTGTTACAAAACAAAAAAAAGTTATGATTCTTCATTTTAGGAACCAATCCAACACTAGCCTAAGCTGGATCATTGAATCTTCATGAAGTGGTTGAATTATTAGGAATACTTGAACTTCCTTCAATTTATTTGTAAAAATAAATGAATACATGTGTCAAAATTAAATTAATAAATTCATATTCTATTTTCTACTATGTATTTAATTAAACATAAGATAAGATGATAAATGTGTATTTTCTACGTATAAGATAATACTAATATTTGTAATTTTATTTCTTGACAATAATAAACAATATAAAAATGCAAACATTTAATTTTCTTAACTTAATCACATATATTAAATGATTTAATTATATAAATTAAATCTTATATTTAAATGATTAATCATATGTTAAATACTTTTTTATATACAAGCAATAATTAGTAAATTGTATATTTCATAGAAATTAATTAACAAATTAACAACTTAATCCATTAAGTTTGATCTCATTTTTATGATTGTTAAAATAACAAATATTATGACATATTCTTGAATTATACACAATTCATAAATAAAAAATTCACAATACTTAAATGTTATTCCATGATTCATACACAATATTATTTTGATCTCATTTCTTTATAAATTCATAATGCCCAAATTACATTAAAATTGAACAACTCACACAAACAGTTCCAACTTTCAAACCCAAATTTTCTAAGGCATATTTTATAAACCATTCATAAAATACACATGACACAAATAAAACACAATGTAATTGCAATTCAAACCAGAAATAAGCAATTTAAGTTAGGTCGGGTCAGGACGAGTCTAGATATGAAAAATGGAAATATTGATTTATGCAATCTTTTCATTTTTTAGGTGAGCAGTAGGGCGGTTGTAGATTGTAGCAACAATAAATGGCAATGTTAGAGTGGTGTAGACAATTGCGAATGGGTAGAGAAACTAAGTTTGGGCAGGTGGTTTGACTAGAGGTTGAGGCCAGTGTTCAACATTGGGTAGGTCTGATAGTGAAGCATAGCATGGTATGATGGCAGTGGCTATGGGTGGTGGAGCAGTAGCAGTGGATGGTTGACTACAGTGAGTGTTGGAGGGAGGGAGAATGAATAATAAAAACTTGAAAATGGGTAGAGAGGTAAGAGAGATGAAAATGGGTGGTCTAGTTTGCATATGCATACATGGGTTTATTTTGTTTTTGTTTAATTCTTTTTTCTATTTACTCCCCAGAGATTTAAAAATTTACAGTATTGACTGATGTTTCAAATAACAACTGGCACTAACTAGTTCTAGACAAAAATTTAGTACTAGCTGGTATCGATAGCTAGTACTAAAGATATTGATTTATACCATTTTTTGGCTGGTATAAAACCTTTTGAATTGTACGATATGAAATCTATATCTTTGATTCTTGAAATATATATATTATTTTTTATTTTTTTGAGCATTCGCCATGTGCCAACAGTCAAAAGAAATATTGAAACTTTTTTTTTAAATTCTTCAATATAATTCATCTTTCAAGCAATTAAGTAAATGTAAATCTTTTATGGTTTGAAAATAATAAAACAACTTTCATGAAAAATAAGGTAAAGGCTATTAATATGGTTATAATCAATGAAAAGGCTAAGTCTCAAAAGTGGTTACTCCTAGGGGATAAAATATGGTAGGATAATAATCAAGAAAATAGGCTGAAACAAAAGGTTTAATCCAAATGCATTTATCATTTCAATGCTTCTAATTTAATAATGTGGTCTCAATAGGGATAATAAAAACAAGTTCTACAATCATCCAACTATGTATAATAACACATATTAAAGAATAAAAGAGCTTAAAATAGTAATGTATTTGCTCTTAGGCTCAAAAGATCACAACAATGCTTCATGTGTATAAATAATATGCAATTTTCACTCAAATAAATTATCTCAGTGATTACTAAAAATGACTTATAAAAAAAGTTTATTTTAACTTTCATCCTTTTGCATACTAATTCAATTAAGTAATTTAAGGTAGTTTGGACAAATTTTAACTAAATAGGGATATTAATTAATAAGAATTGATTAAAAATTACAAAAGCTTTAAAAATCCCTTCCTCATATTTAAAATTGTACATTGTCCCCAATGTACACAATAAAGGCATAGATAATTAGACACATGGTTTAATAAAAGGCTGCAAAATTACTCTAGGCCATGCAAACAAGGCATCGAATTTTCAATGGAAAAATAGTTTTTAATTTACCAAACATCAAATAGAAACATAATGGCATAAAGCTTCTTCCATGCCTTGAATTACTAGTGTCATGGTACTGCTCTTGGAACTTGATCTCCTTCTTCTCCTTTTCTATCTATTCATACACCCCTCACTCCTAAGCTCAAATGGAGGCCTTCATTACATGCTTTCTAAGTTGAATCCTAATGTTCCTATCCCTCTTTTGTCAGGTGTGTCTCCTTCTTATTCAATTTGTATCCTTCTTCATCATTCCTTTTCAATTACACAATCGCTATACTCCTCCTTCACAGTAGCATTCCAATTGAATTCTACCTTTAGAGGCCTTTTACATAGAAAGTCCTTCCTTTAACCTACTGATAAAACACTATGTCAAAATTTAAAATCTTCTGATCTCTACAAAAGTTTCATTCTCATCCAACTCTCACTCATAATCTCCTTCTTGCTTCCACCAACTCTATTCCTTCCAACAGTTTTCATTCCAAGCCTTTGTGGGTTTAAGTTGTAGGTAATTTGAATATAGAAGATAAACTCTCTTATTTTCCCTTGACATTACTTCAGACCACCTAATAGTCTCTACCCCCGTCTTCATTCTATAGGTGGGAGCTTAGAAATGGAAATCCACTTTGGTTGATTTCTTTGTTGATAAAAGAGTTCCTTTTCCTATAATAAAAACATGGGCTTTAGCAATTAGAAGAGCTTTGGACTTCTTTATATCATGGTGAACAATTAAGATATTTTCTTTTTGAAATTAACTCTTTAGAGGAGTGGATACATTTATAAAATCTAATCACTGGAACATTCACAATAAATCATTTCTCGTAAAAGCAATGAGTGCAAGTGTTAAATTTAAAGAAATTAGACAAACTAACATACTTGTGTGGCCTTTCTTACATGATAAACCTCTTAATTGTTAGACCATAAAAGTATTGAGCTATCTTGCTAGCTCAATTGGGAGACTATTGTGTTTTGATCAGGCTAATATTGAAACAAAAAGGGTTAACTATGTTAGAATATATGTGGTTGTCGACGCTTATGCTAAATGATAAATGTAGGTTGTATGATATTTTAATAGGCATTTTAGTGTGTTTTAGTTGTTAATTAATTGATTCATGCATGTTTAGGGTTATAATTGTGTTAGTTGGTTAGATATTTGTTTTTTGAATGTTATGTGGGTTAGAGCATGCTATTGAGCTTTAATTTTGTATATTTGAGGTACTTAGATGTATTTATTAGTGTTTTAAGTAGATATTGAAGAATGGAGGAGATTTAAAGAAAGCCCAATGGCAAATCCTAGGCCACGATCATGGCCGAAGCAATGATGACAGGCCATGATCATGATAGAGAGCAAGTTTAAGTCCACAATCATGGCACTATGGGCCACGATCGTGGGCTATGCAATAGCAGATGCAGACCACCTTCTAAAACTCAACTTTGTTGTTTCGGGCTTTTTTGGGCTTGAGTAAAACCTAGTTTTTACCCTAAATTGAAAAGGCTATAGAGAGGGAAGAGAACCCTAAATTTTTGTGCCTCTATTTGCTACATTGGGAAAGATCCAAGGAAGAGGAAAAGAAGAGAGAACGAGGAGAAAGGAAGAGGGAAGAAGAAGGCCTGCTATTACTGATGCCTTTTCGATCCATCCTGACCCTTCTAAGTGACATTTCATTTCATCTTTAATTATTCTTTGTTTTGAATGTATGAAAGGATTTGATGGTTATGAATTTGGGTTTGATGATGATGCTCTAAACTCCTTTAGGGATTTGTCCTTGAATCAATGTTAATGTGATTTTTTATGTTAATACATTCGGAATTGTGATCATTTGTTGTATTTGTATGCTTTGATAACAAATCGAGAGGGTTTTTTTGTTAATTGAGAGATTGAAAATTTCATAATTCATTTAGGGGTTATGATTTAGGGTTTAATGATTATAACTTAAGGGAGAGTAATCCCTTCAAAAGTCTGAGACCGATACTGTATTGACTCAAAAGGAATCATGTTAGCATTTGATGATAGGATAAATCCCCCTTCTCATATTCAGCTAATCTTCCTTGTGTGATTTTTTAATTATTCACTGGTGGTGCTTAGTTTTGATTTCTGTGCATTAATTTTACAATTTAATTTCCCATCAATCCATATTAATGAATTTATTTTTTTGATAAGTTTTTACTTCTTTTTAATAATCCTTTAAGGCTTTAGATAAATTAGAATTAGATTTGTTCACCAACTCCTCGAGAGATTGACATCTTATATACTGTTAGGTTCCGATCATGCATCTCATATATAATATATATCAAATATATGTAGCGGAAAAAAAATGGAACCTCAAAAACCAGATATACTCATGCATATAGATATAGAAAAACAAAAACATGAAATGTAAGATGTTTACATACCTTTATGATGATCTCCTTCATTCTCTAATCTTCTCTGCATTGGGTTGTTGTAAACCACAACAATCAACACAGAACGCCTTTAATGAAAGTCCATACGAAGATAGAAGTATGAAACCTCACTAGGAGATGGCTACAATTCTTTCTTTGTGCTAGCAAAGATAAGAACTCTTGAGAGAGTTAGAGAGAAAAAGTGTGTATATAGGAAAAAGAACCTTTTCTTTTCATTTATATCTCACATAAGATGCATGAAAATCATAATTTTCTGCACCATTTGGCCTTCCATAACCCCTATCACTAATGGAAAGTTATGGGAAGTTAACGCTCATGAATAACATGCATTAATAGAAGTTATGAGAAGCTAATGACCATGAATAACGAGCATTAATGGAAGCCAACAATATTTGTTTCTAATCCATTCTATGCAACGTTTCTACCATGATCACATCGCGATCTAATCCCGAAACACTCTCTCATATCTTGAATCATATTCAAGACCATTTTATTCATCCTTCGTATCTGCTATGTGTGTGACCCATTATATTCCTGATTATGTTGGCTAGTTGAATTAGCATTTAATTCAAATAAGTCAAGAGCAGTATCTAACAACACGTCATGACCCTCAATTAACTGAAAAGTCAGTGGTTTAACTACCAACCCTTATATATGCAATGTTTAAATGCAATTTTTCCTTTCACCATCTATACCCCACTTAGTTCAGAGTACGGTCAAAGTATTAACTCCCACTAGATTGACTATGTCACATCTAGTCCTAGTGTTATTAGATCTTGTCCTGAGGATCTCATTACTCTATGTATCATTGAAGACTCTCTTTATGACACATATCTGCTCTAGCTAGAGAATCCCAAGGAATGATCCTGTCAAGAGGCCGTATCATCTCCTTCTATCAGGAGTGGTGAATCCTTTATTGGCTACTCAATTACCTTCGAATACCTGAAGCTGTAACCAATCACCACCCTATGAGTAACCCTGAAAGGCACCGATGAATGGAGTCAAAGCATAAGATAAGTACCCGAGATATCCTTGAGCACCTCAAGTCAAAGGATACTTGCACCATTGTTATGATGAGACTATCATTGACACTTAAATAGAATATCCATATGATTTTCTTATAGTAGGTCAATCCAATATACTTACTACCCTTAGTAAGAATCCACATGTTAACTATAAACAACTCATGTCTATGGCTTGATCTAATTAAGGAGTATAACATGCACTAGTCTATCCAGATTAATGATATCCTATCTCATTAATCCTATGAGTAGGGAAAGTTTAGATACTAACATAATTACACATGATAGGAATCTCATTATCATGATCTTATAATGATTTTCTCCATACAATGTTTTGTATCAAGGACTTCATTAAATCAATTTAAGATCAACATCAAATCCATAAACGTATGAACATCGAAATAATAAAAAATACTTTTATTAATCATAAAATGATTTTTACAATAAGTGCTAAAGGTGATTGCTTTTAGAGCACTTCTCTAACAAACTCCCTCTTACACTAAAGCCAATCGCCTTGATATCTAATATCATAGGCTTGTATATGTGAAACAAAACTCTTTTGAGAAATAGGCTTAGTCAACGAATTAACTATATTTTGATCAATGGGAACTCTCTCTATCTTGACATCATTTCTACCAATGATCTCTCTAATCAAATGGTAGAGCCTGAGTATATGTTTGGACTTCTGATGAGACCTTGGTTCCTTTGCCTGCACTATGGCCCTGTTGTTATCACAATACAACTACACTGGGTCAGCGATGCTCGAAGCCACACCAAATTCCATGATGAACATTTTGATCCAAACCACTTCCTTTGCCACTTCTGAAGCTGCAATGTACTCCGCCTCAGTCATCGAATCAGCAGTCGTATCTTGTTTGGAACTTTTGCAACTGACTACACCACCATTAAGTGTGAATGCATATTTAGACTGGGATTTAGAGTCATCCATATTAGATTGGAAGCTGGCATTAGTATACCCGCTTACCACAAGATCACCTTCTCTATATACTAAGAATACATATTTAGTTATGCTCAAGTATTTAAGGATATTCTTGATAGCCACTTATGACCCTCACCAGGGTCCGACTGATATCTGCTTATAACACTTAGAGCATATGATACATCGAGTCTAGTATATAATATAGCGTATATGATTGATCCTATATCCGATTCATAAGGAATCAAACTCATACTAATCCTCTCATCTTATGTCTTTGGACATATAGATTTAGAGAGTGTAATCCCATGTACCATGGGAAGATAACCTCTCTTGGACTGCTTCATACTAAACCTCTTTAGCATCTTGTCTATGTATGTAGACCTAAAACAACCAAGCAACCTCTTAGATCTATCTCTATAGATCCTTATCCCCAAAATATAAGTTGCCTTTCTAAGGTCTTTCATAGAGAAGTTCTTAGCTAACCAAATTTTTATTGATTGCAAAACTAAGACATCATTTCCTATTAGCAATATGTCATCTACATAGAATATAAGGAACATGATTGCACTCCGACTAACATTCTTTTTTTTTTTGAAAAGGCTCATCTAGATTTTGTGAGAAACTAGACTCTTTGATTATCTCATTAAATCGGATATTCCAACTCCTAGATGCTTGCTTCAATCCATAAATGGATTTCTAAAGCTTGCATACCATTTATCCATTTATGGATATAAAACCATTAGGTTGTTTCATATACACATCCTTGATTAGGTTTCCATTAAGGAAATTCATGTTCACATCCATTTGCCATATTTCATAATCATAATGAGCGGTAATGACTAGGAGTATCCTAATGGATTTAAGCATAGTTACTGGGCTAAACGTTTTATTATAGTCAACACCTTACCTTTGACAATAACCTTTAGCTATAAGCCTAGTTTTATGGGTAACTACATTACCCTCCATGTCAGTTTTTTTCTTGAAAACCCATTTGCACCTTATGGATTTTATCTCTTCGGGTGGGTCAACCAAAGTCCATACTTGGATTTCATACATGGAATCCATTTTAGATTTCATAGCTTGAAGCCATTTGTCATATTCTGGACTCTTCAGAACCTCTTCATAGGTAGTAGGCTCATCATCTTCTACCAGCAATACCTCATTAAGTTCACTTATGAGAAATCTGTATCTCTTGAAAACATGACATCGGACCACATATAGCAATATGTATTAGGTCTAAAAGTCCACTAGTTCATTCACCCTTTCCCTTAAAGGGTAACTTAGTCATCTTGCCTAATATGCAAGATTCATATGTGTCATATGATTCATAATTAAATGACCCTAAACTACCACACTTGTATAGTTTAGACATGCGTCTCTCACTTATATGGTCAAGGCGACAATGCCATAAGTAAGACAATTTCATATTATCTAGTTTTGTTTTTTTGTTATTATTGATATTTAGAACCGGATTAGACATATCCAACATGTATATACCATTGCATAATGTACCTAAAGCATATAACATTCCATTCCCCATTTAAATAAATTGAACAACTATTGTTATTGAAATTTAAATGGAATCCAACTTTTTTAAGCCTAAAAATAGACATTACATTTTTAGTCAAAGCAGGTACATAAAATAATTGTCCAATTATAGTACAAGTCTACTAGGAAGCGTCAATACATATGTGCCTACAGCTAATGTAGCAACTCTTACTCCATTGCCCACTCGCAGGCCTCGCTCTCCATTGTTGAGTTGTCTACTATTCTTGAGGCCTTTCATGTCAGTACAAATGTATGAGCCATAACCAGTATCTAATACCCATCTGTTGTTATCAGAAATAGTATGAATATCAATAACATAAATACCTGAAGTAAATGGGGCATCTGATGCCTTCTTCTGCTTCAAAGACTCCAGATAGGCCTTGTAGTTTCTCTTCTAGTGGCCATCCTTGCCATAGTAGGAGCAAGTTCCCTTCGAAGCAGTATTCTTTGCTTTCTTAACACCTCCCTTAGGCCTTGCGGACTTCTTCTTCTTTTGGCTCTCTTTCTTCGAACTAGAAGAGTCCAGCAGCATCACAACCTTGTCCTTGCGGATAGATTAATCAACTGCCTTAAGCATGTTAACCAGCTCAGGAATTGTTTTGTATATATTGCTCATATGATAATTAAGCACAAATTGTGAGTAACTATAGTTAAACCCGTCAAAATTAATTCAATACTTAATTCATGATCCAACAGAAAACCTAAGGAGGCTAACGACTCGATGTAGCCATTTATCTTTACTGCATACTGCATTAGAGATGTCCCCTCAACCATCTTGGAGTAGAAGAGCAATCATGAAGTCTTGAATCTTTCAGACCTTGCTTACTCATCAAAGAGTTCCCTAAGATGATAGACTATAGTATAAGCATCCATAGCCTCATGCTACTTTTGCAGCTCCGGTGACATAGTGGTTAGCATAATACAACCAGTCATCTCACTATCATCAAGATGCTTCTTATATGCCCTCCGATCATCATCAGAAGCATCAGCAGTAGGGGGATCAGGAAGTGGTTCTTCCAAAACATAACCAAGCTTCTCGGACTTGAGAACTATTCTCAAGCTTCTAAGCCAGTCAAGGAAGTTTGATCTAGTTAACTTGTTAGTTTCCATCAATGATCTTAGATTCACACTAGTATTTATGATGTTGATTCAAACAAAAGTTCAAATAGAGAAAAATTAGAATTTACTTAAATGCATGTCTATAAGGACTTTAATAACATGCATTATGGCTTATACTATTTCCACAAATTCATAACCCTCAATATAAATCTGAGAGAACTTGTAGAAAAATTCTCCTAGTGGGTCGATATCCAATATCCCTAAGAATAACCTTGAGTTTGCTCAATAAGCCACCTTATTACAACCGGTAGGTATCGATAATACCAATTGCATCTCTAATGTAACTATCGAATCTAGTGCTATCAATTATTGATGTGTTTACACTTAATGGGCTCTCAACTCTTGACACGTGTACATCTAATGTACAGTACCCAACTTCACCTCTGTCACGTTGATCTTAGGTTTGCCCAACAAACCAATGCTTCTAGTTACCGTCCTATTAATCTGGAAATCCAATTTCTATGGTTCGAACATATCTGTGTAGAGCAGGCTTGAGTTTACCCAATAACCCTAACTATAAAAAGACTTTGGTTCTTGCCACATTAATGGAAGACGTTAGTTTTAATATTCTAAGTGAGGGGTTTGACTAAGATCTCATCTAATGTAGATGGTATTATACATATAACTCACACACACACACACACACACACACACACACACACATATGTTAGACCCCGATCCTCTTCTTACTAGTAAGCATGTGTTTAATTTATATTGAGGTTCAAATTGATTAATTTGTGGTGGTTAGGAATTAATTATAATGTCCTTGGGGGTAGAAATTTTTTTTAGATTGATGGATTAAAAGGAGAAATTGAGATTAAATTAGAAAGTATATGGTGTTAGTTAAAATTGAAAGAACATG
>JANQBM010000007.1:6036556-6046719 GCA_025594535.1 Erythroxylum domingense
TACCAAATAATAGTCATTTTGTTGATCTGTTATCTTATTTCCTCTTCATTATTACCCCTTTTTCATTTTGTTCAAGGACTTTTATAATGAAAGTTATTGTGCTTTTCTACTATTATTTACCATGTTTTTGTTTGCATTTTGTGGATGAAAGAAAGTAAATAAGAGGACAATTGCATCCAGGCAAAAAGATGAGAATGAAAAATGATTGGGACAATAAAGATATAGTTTTAGGCTTTGTTATTCTTGATTCACGAAGGAAATAGTTGATCGATTCAATGGTTATAGGACTGATTATTCAACAAATTGCCGATCATTCTTTTTCTCTTATATTTTTTATGTTCTTCACTAGCATCAAAAGCCTCTGTGAACTCGGGTTGCTTTTAGATTTTTAGGTATTATCGTGACCTGATCAATTGGGGTTTCACGTCATCCATTTTGATGATTATTCACTACCTATTCATGATAAATTTGTTTTCTTGATATGGGTTTTGATTTGGGTTCTTAATGCTATTTGGTACATAGGTTTCTTTTAAAGTTGTTTTCTTTGCTTTGTGTGGATCACAAATCACTTAGGTTTTGTGAGTTTAAGATGAGATCTCGAGGAATTTTCTGAGCTCGTTTACTAATTTCATCGAGGGTTTGATTGTTGCTAAACTTCATTGTTGGGTCAAAGTTGCGTTATTTGTGCTTTGTTCTAATGATATGTTAGTAATGAAAAGGTTGATTTAGTGTTCTAATTTGGAATGAGTACTTGTGCCATTGTTTTGATAATTGCAGTGAGGCTTTTGAGTATTTGAATGAAAAACGTGATCTATTTTCACTGTGATTTGATTGTAAGTAGTTGTATGTAATCATCGAGGATTTCTTCTGGCCTTTTTGTTTTCATAGTCGTAGATGTTATGTAAACTTGCTTATGACCATTTCTGTTACAACACCGATTTGGGAAATATTTTTAACTTCACTTTTCTCTTAAGTCTATTCGTGCTTACTCCTGGAAGTTATATGCATTTTTTGGTCAACCCTGTGTATTTTTAAGTTCATTTAAATTTAAGATTATTATGTTTTCTGTCTTTAGTTTGTTAAGACTTTGTGCCATTTGACGTCATTACTGTGCTCCTTATTAGTTAACAAAATGGGATGTTGGTATTAGAACTACTGTTTCTTTGTGTTTTTGTCTTGGATTCTGGCAATTCTGTGCAGCACCAACTTCGATAAGAGCAATCTTTTCTCATCTATTGAACATCCAAACAGGGAAGTTTTTTCTTATCTTTTATTATTCTTTTATTTTTTCTTTTTAGTTCTATTTTATATCGTCTTTGATTCTATTCTATTTCATTTATTTACTTATTTCATTATTGTTAAGTATTTATTATTATATCATTAGTATTATTATTTACTTGTTTTTATGTATTTATGTATTTAATTTTGTTTATTTATTTAATTTAGTTTTATTTATTTACTCTTTTAACTTTTATTACTTTTTTGTATTTTTTGTATTATTACTATACTACTTTCTTCTTTATGTTATAATCACAATTGGATGTATTAAAAACAACTTCTTTATTCTGTAAAGATAAAGTTACGTATTATCAAACTTTATTAAACCTTATTTTAATGTGAAATTTTGGGGTGAATAACGACGACCTAAGATTTATTCGTCGGAAAAGCTAAACACTCGCTTTTTAACATACGACCAATTTTCATCCTTAAACGCAAAACGTTTGTGGAAAAAGATCATCACATAATTAAAAAAAAAAAAAGAAAACAAGCGCTACTTATTTCTCTAAACTAAGGCGAACACAAATCACGACTCGACCTCGCGCGCGTAGAAGAATAGTGAGAAGAACATACCTTTCCGTATGCTGCCACGTGGCCACTGACAATCTCCAAAATTTGGCGGGTGTTCTGTCCCTGAAACGAGTTTTGCAAGTATTACAATGGACTGGGGCGTTTTCGTCATTGTGATAGCATTCCACTCACCTCCAAAACCCACCCTAAAGGCTAGGGTTTTGTGCCTATCCACCGATAAAGGGACACTCTCTCTTGTCGGTCCATGCATACCTCTCTTCCTTTGTTTTCTATATCTTCACCTATTACTCTATTTTTTGTTCTATTTGTACGTTTGTTTCTATCGTTGCCTTTTGAACAAAACTGGTGTGATCGTTACTGTCGCACAAAGTTGTAAACTTTCCTTTTTTTGGCATCTCGTTAACCTTCAAAACCCATTAGTCCTCTATCTATCCTTGTCTCTTTTGAAGACTATTTGTAGAAACGAAGAGAAAAGTAAAGGGTTTTCATGGCATGATGGATCTCAAGGAAAGGGTTAGAAAGCAAAATCATTGTCTTCATTCCACTTCACTTCAGTGTTCTGCTCTGTCTTGTTTTTCCCCTCTTTGTGCTTTTTCTTTTTGGATTCACTTGTATGGTATGAATTAATGATGGTTTGTGATTGTTGTTCCAGAAACCATCGCGTGACGAAAAGAACAGAAGTGATCACAAGAAGTGTTGTACTGATTGTAAGACCACACAGACCCCCTTGTGGAGAGGTGGACCAGCCGGGCCCAAGGTGCTGTCTTTTCACTTTTTAATTTATGTTCACTCCTTGATTTGTCTCCGTGGTTCGTTGTTTATTACTAAGAAATCACGTTATTACCCTGTTTATTTGCGTTTTCTTGGTTGAAGTATTCGCTTTTTTGTGTCTTCATCCATGATCATAATTCATAACTAATGGGCACTTCTCTTGGAATTCTGGTTTTGAGTCAATCTTTCTTCATTCAGATCATATATTTTAACCGATATATCAAACTTGTTTACTTCTTTTCTTAACGGTTTATTTTGGGTTTGGTTTCGGTTTCAATAACGTGATCAGTTCTTCCCTTTTATGGTTGATTGTTTTGGGCCTCTGCGTTTGTCCATATTTGAGGATTGCATTGCTTGATCTATGTCAGTGGTTCCCTTCTATGGTTGATTGTTTTGGGCCTCTTGTCCATATTGGTGGATTGCATTGCTTGATCTGTGTCAGTGGTTCTATCTATCGGCGTTAGATCGCTAGACTTGCCATGTACATAATTTCCATGGGCTCAGTATGCCCTTTATGACTGGCTGTTTTGACATTTTGCAGTCGCTGTGTAACGCCTGTGGGATTAGATACAGAAAGAGAAGAATAATCGGGGTGGGACTGGACAAAGATTCCGAGAGGAAAAAACAAAGGACTAATATCGCCTTCACTGCCACAACCACCTCTGACACCACAAGTGTTACAAGCACAGCGACCTCCAAAGACAGTGTATGTAGTAGTCACAGTAGCAGTACTAGTGCTAGTGGTAATAAGCCGATGAGAGAGCCATTGAACATGAGCTTTGTGGTTTGGGGTAAGGAAGTAATGATTCAAAGATCATCAACAATTAAGAAGCAAAGGTGCCAAAGGAGAAGAAAACTGAGAGAAGAAGAAGAGGCTGCTTTCTCCTTGATGGCTTTGTCATGCGACTCAATTTTTGCATGAAAATAGGAAAAGTCAGAAGATTACTAAGAGAAAAAGGGTGATAAAGTAGGTCGAACCCAAGTTCATAGCCTATACACCAATACTAGTTGTTTAGTACTTTCAGATAAATTTAATAGCCTTTCTTTTTCAAGTTAAATGGTGAAATGAGAACGATCATACCCTTGTTTATGATGTATTTTAGGGGTTTTATTTCAAGCAATGTTTTAAATTAATAACATAAGAAATTTAAAGTTTAAACAGATAATTAAATCAATAAAATAAAAAATTTAGGTTTAAAAAGATTTAATCAGTATAAAAATATAAGATTTTAAAACGTTATTAAAGGAGATTATTTTATTAATTGAAAATTTTAAATTTTAATTTAAAAAATTATTAAATACAAATTAGGTGTTTTATTAAAATTAATAGAAGTGACTAGTTTATAAAAATTGATAAATTAATTAATAAATTAATCATTTTTAATAATAAAAATTATTAAAATAAATTAAATTGAATTAGCCAATTTAAAATTTTTATAATTAAATTGATTATCTATTTAATTTTTGAATCATTAATTTAAAAGAAAAATGTAATAAAAAATTTGACCCACAATACAAACATTCATTGAGGCCTTCGGAGTTGCGTATTTCACTAATCTATGACATGTTGGATGTACGTCCGACTTTCAGCCCTTGCTTGGCCATAAAAACTAGTATTCAACTTCTTTGTTCTACCACTCGCATAATTAGATAACTTAGATTTTTTTATATGTATAATAGAAATATATTGGGGGAAAGTGAAAGTAGATTATAGTAGAACTTCTTTAAATTGATATTCGGTAAATTAATAAACTCTTTAAGATAATATTTTTCTTCGATCTCGACTTGGGCCAGTTGAAAATTTAATAAATTTCGATAAGATAATATATTTTCAAAATACCCCTATGCAAATATAGGATCTCATTAATATCATAAATTAATAATTATGTACTTAATTATTAAGAAACAATCAACATTATTTATTAGTTTTCATTAATATTATGTACAATGAATCTATATTTTAGATTCATTCAATTAATATGAAACATGAATTTTTCTAAGATATAATGTTTTTTGATGTAATTAAAATTTAACTTCAATCAATTATAAAAATCTCTTTAAATTAATAAATAGTAATTTATCAGTTAATTAATATCTCTATAAAATAATAAAATATCAAAATCTCAACAATATTAATTTATAAAAGTTTTACTATAGTTTGGCCTAAATCTTTCCACTGTGGAGATCAATTGGTAAATTATTACCTCCATCGTATTTGCCATGGATTTATCATAAAATTCCAACGAACTCAAAATCATGTTTAATCCTGTTTTTAATCATATTATTCTCTTTAGTTCGCCTTAGTGTAAAGCTTGTGAACTAGTCGATTTGAATAAGATGTAGTAATTTTTATTAGGGCCTAGAAAATAATTATCAATTTAAATTTGTTGGACCTTCTACAGTTTAGTTTATTATCAATCTATCAATGAAACTTAAAAAACTATCAATTTATAACTTTGGTTTGATAACACATGTCTCCTTGTTATCAACTTTTATTAAAAATTTAAATTGCAAAATCAAAATAGACATTGTTTTTAACATGTAGCACTATAAATAGCACTAACAGTACACGTGGTACTACACGATATCATTTTAAAGTTCACAATTAGGGCTTGTAAAAGAAGTTGAAGGGTAGGGGTACATATGTTATAAAACTAAACTATAAGGAGATTATTGATAGTTTTGAAAAGTTAAGAAATATATTTATAATATGTCAGACCACATGAGGGTTCAATAAATCTTACCATAATTTTCCATGATTGATCTTTGATGGTTTTAGGAAGGGAAACTTTTGTACTCCTAATGCCAACAACTCATATGGATCTTTTAAAAGACTGTAGAACCTTATGTTTGAGCTCATTACCACATAATATGTTTAAAGCTAAAACTTCGTCATATTTTAATGAAATAACTATTTTCTTTGTCTTAAATATTGCATTAGAAATAGAAATTTATTGAAGTAGATGATATTAGAGAAGATTGGATACAAAAAAATGCAAAGATAAATAAAAAAAGTAAAGAAAAGTGGATCTACTTATTACATGATTTCTTTTTTTTTTTGACTTCCTCTTAAGTTCAATAATTTTCCATTTCTCCCCTCACATGACTTATAACCTTTGTAAAATTTCGCTGCCTTAATCAACTACTAAGGTTGTTGATTTCCCAATTTTGAGTTTGCTTTCAGGCATGCATTTATAGGAACTAGAAAAAGAACAAAGGCGATATCTATCTACAGAGAAGATATGTTATTCTGATGGAAAGTTTTAAAGCTTTTATATAGTTAAATGCATACTAGAATAATATCAAGAACAACAACATATAATCTATATAGATCAATTAGATAATGACCTATAATTTGAAACTAGGATAAAATGGGTTGGAGCAATTAAGAAATAATTTACTAGATTAGATAAGATATATGTAAATGTTAAATAGACTATATTTCTAATTCTATATTTAATGCATTTTTCTTGTTTATTTGAGATTTTCTTATTGTTTATAGTACTTTTTTATTTCTATTATGTTTTTAGGTCTAATCAGCCTTCACAAATAGAAAGGAGAAAAATTAAGATGAACTCGGGACAAAAATGGAAGAATTAAAGCCATTTTGGTGGTTTCCTGTTTAAGTCTACATGATTGTGTGGGTGCCCATTTATCTTTCTAAGATGTGTTCTTTGCAATTTTTCAAGATTAAAGCAAGATTGAGGGACATAGTCATACGAACGACCATATGAGTGATTGCATCCATTCTAAAAACCTTAAATTTTATAAAATGAACAAAAGATGGGGAAGTCAAAAGTGGTGCATAAGAGGCTCAGAAAAACACAAATTGATGGCCTAGAATGATAGAGAGAACAAAGAACAAACAAGAAAACATATTTGGGGCATATTTTCATCAATATAAAGTGGATTTCATAAAGATTAAAAGAGATTTGCTCATGGTTCTTTCAATTTTTTGTTTTTCGTTTAGTCTTGATTTTATGCTTATGAGCTAAACTTTTGTTGGTACTTATATTAGTCGAACCCTAAGATAGACCTTATAGTGATTTTATTTTAACTTAATTAATTTTTTAGTTTCATTGTGATTCAATTATATGTTCTTAATAATTCTTGAATTGATATTGCTAATGTATTATTTCATGTATGATTTCGTGCAATTGAGATTAAGAAATCTATTTGTATGAATAGACATACTATAATTGGAAGGAGTTGCGTGCAAACCTGTTAGGTTGGATAATTAAAAGACAATAAATACTAGTAATTCTAGTTTTTGTGGGATTGACCCATACTTACTAGTGCTAGCTATAAATATATAGTGCACTTGTCGTTTAAACATAAAATTATATCAATAAAATTTTGGGCGCTATTGCTAGGAATTAGAATATTAGGAAAATCTTATTTTTACTAATCTAGGCATTTTTCTTTTTAGGTAGTTTTTATTTAACCACCAAATCAGATCGTGAATTTAGTTAAAAATTAAAGAAAAACTAATTGCATGATAAAGGGTTAGTATTGACATAATAATGAACTTAGATAAAGAAAATAATATGAAAATTCAATATCAAATTGGTATTACCTAGATGATGAATCCTCCTAAGAATTCTTAAATACTAACCCTTTATCATGCAATTAAACTGTTGATTATTGGACTATGAAAATTATTATCTTATGTTAATATCTTTTTCAAGTACATTAATTGCTAACCCTTAGTTGATTAACTGAAATCTCTTTCTAATTAAAACCCCTAAGATTGCATTATTGATTTGTGAATTTCACTATTAGGTTTGACCATAATCTAGATGATTTATATTGACCTATTTCTAGGTTTACATGCAACTCCTTCCAATTATGGTAGATTTATTCACACAAAAGAATTTTCAATCTCAATAATATGAAATTAAATAATGGTATAAAATTCTGGATATATTAGTTCAAAACTATAACGTGTAATTGAATGGAAATAAATGAATCAATAAAATTGCATTGAATAAAAGATCAAATCATATTATCATCATAACATCACACCTAGGCACTAAACAATTTGGTTCCTACATATAGAAAACTAAACCAGTAACAAATATTCATAAGAGCAAATAGAAATAAAAGAATTTATATTCTAAATCCCTCTTTTGTCTCTAATGAATCTTCTTACAAATTGGATTGAATTATGCTCTCTATTGGATCTTGTGATGTAATCTTTGAGTTTTCCTCATCCTTTATTCAGATTTGCCTCTTTTTTGTGTTTCTTATGACTTAAAAATGCTTCTAATCTTGCCTCGTTCTAATTTGCCTCTAATAATATCCTTTTATTGTAAAAAGTAGGGTTTATGGGATGTAAATAATCACTCACACAGTCGTGTAGGCTATTGTGTATCTCCAAGTATACCTAAATTTGCAATTTTACACAACACAATGACATATGTGGGTAATATACATAGTTGCGTATGTCAACATACACGGGCGTGAAACTCCATATACATAGGAATTGTGTTGATAAAGCTCCACATATTTAAAGAGACTTACATGGTCACTATATACAGTCATGTAAGTCCACAATTGATTTAAATCTTCATTTTGTGTCACGATTTCATCCGAAGTCTTCTCTTTTTGGTTTATGAAGGCAATTATCACCTATAAACACACTTAAAGCAAATTAAGTACCAAAAATACTATAAAACTATAAAATAACAATGAAAACACTTTAAATATGGGTATCTAAATATAGTCAAATAATCATTTATCAAACATCTCCACACTTAAGCTTTTGCTTGTCCTCATGCAAATCGTAATCTAGATCATCAGTTTGATAAACATCTAACCCTTAATACTCTAACCTATCCATCCACACTCTAAACCATCATATCATATCAATCAAATTAACATACAATTAGATTCAAGTAATTATAGAGCCAACCTTCGTAAGTCAGCAATCACATAGATAATCTTTTTGAAATTGAAAGCCTAAATTCGTACACCCTCATTAAGGATTAACTCAACGCACTATTAGTGTTTAATGTGAAAATGGAAGAACTCTTAAATAAATGCATAAAAGGAATCTTAATCATAAGCTCACAATAAAATCATATCGCCTCCACTTATAAGTAAACTAGAAACAAAAATCACAAGGCCTTAATACAAGGTTTTAATAAGGGTAGATTTGGGTATGATATGAATAACAAATGGGTGATAATATTGAAGGAAATTTACAAAAACAAATTTACAAGGAACTTAGTTCTGCAAAATATAGGTCATCACACCATAAGTCGATTGGTACCATAACTATAACACCTTTTCTAGTCACTTATTATGCTCGTAACACTTTTTTTAAAGCATTCATCATATATCAATAATTAAAGAAATATTGGACCTTTTAAAATTTTAAGTTTCAAGTAATCAAGTAAGTATAAATAACCTTCAGGGAAAATAATAAAAATGCTTCAAGAAATATAAGGTAAAGGCTAACAATGTGGTTATAATTAATGACAAGGTTAGGTCTTAAAATTGGTTACACCTAAGGGATAATATATGGTAGTATAAACAAGAAAATAGGGAAAACAAAGGTTGAATCTAAATGCCTTTATCATTTCATTGCTTCTAATTTAACAAATGTGATCTCAATATGAAATAAAAAAGCAAGTTTTAGAATTATCCATCTATGCATGATAACATATGTGAAAGAATAAAAGATTTTAAAATAATGATGTATTTGCTCTTAGGCTCAAAAACTCCAAAAATGGTCTTGTGTAAATAATATGCAATTTTCATTCAAATTAATTATCTTAATAGTTAATAAAAATACAAGTTATAAAAACAAGTCTATTTTAACTTTCATCATTTTGCATGCTAATTCATTTCAATAATCAATTATGATCTAAAGTATTTTGGACATACTATAAGTAACTCAAGATATCAACTAATAAGAATTAATAAAAAAAGATTATGATAAACTTAAGACAATTGAATTCCCTTCCCCACACTTAAATTTGTATATTGGGGTTGTACATTGTCCCCAATGTAAACAAATAAAATAAAAATAACAATAAAAAATTGAGAAATGATTGATTGGTACAACCTTGAATAAGAATATGTATAGTCCTGAAGTAAAGAAGATCCATCCTATATATACACATATCCAACCTTGGAAAAATATAAACAAAAAGGATAAAAAAAGATAAAAGAAAAATAATAAAAATAACTAACCCAATGTTTGGTTAGTGTCCTCAGGGTGAGGACAGTGGACAAGGACATAAAAGTCCTGTCCTCCGCACCGTTTGCTTGCTGTCCTCACTCATTTTCGTTCCATTCTCGAAGGACAAAGACACAAATTTTTTGTACCTCCCAATTCTGTGGTATAGAAATTCTTGTCCTACGGGAAAAAATCAAAAACCCAAGGAAATGTCAAAAATACCCTCCCATACTTACTCTGAAACCTAATTCACTTTCAAATTTTCGCATCTCTCTTATATATTTTAATTAAATATAATGTAATAAAATAAATAATAATATTATTTTAATTAATTAATTAATTACAATTTTTTAATTGATGAATAGTTATATTTTAATTAGTTATAGTTTAATTAATA
>JANQBM010000007.1:6048916-6063818 GCA_025594535.1 Erythroxylum domingense
TGTAAACAATGATGGCATACTTAAGCAAAGTACATAATGCAAATATGCTTCAACATATTATCCATATACCGAAAATGGACATTTATAAGCCAAATATTGATAATCAATGATACACATTATCAATTGCACATGATTACAATTCATCATTACAACCAATGCAAATGCTCATCAATACCAATTATTAATATTGTCATGTTGTATTTCTTATGTATGATTATTAAGTTTCCTTTCTGTGTTATGCCTGCACATTTTCTATGGGTATGGATAAAGGGTGCTATGGATATCTGAAGATATCAAATTGTGGATACCCGAAGGTATCGAATTATGGATACCCAAAGGTATCAAATTGTGGATACCCGAAGGTATCGAACTGTGGACACCAGTGGTGTCAAACTGTAGCAGCTACATTGTAACCCTATGGGCATGCCTATCTATCCAACACCAAGACAATGAAGCAGGCATTGTAACATTTTATTTTAATCATTTACCAATTTCATGATTAATATATTGACAAGTGATACGATATACATTTCAGGTCATAAAATCTTTATTCGTGTTCATGCATGCAAGTCATAATTCACCACCATTTGAAGGGTATCAAAATCACACTTGTATAATCATACTATACACATATAAGTAATGAATATGCATACAAATTATTTATGTACATGTAAATTTTCTTTTGAATGCATTATGCTCAATCTTATATTCCAATGTTTAGTCACCCAATTCACATGTGGTAAGTCCTATTTCATTTATTTCTAGGTATTTGAAAATTTTCATACACATTCATAAAGGTTCGGATAAGATGCGTTAGAAATTAGAAACAAAACCAATGTCACGGTCATGATAGATACTTTCTCTATTTATACCACTACTTATTCCTTAATATTCATATACAAAACATCAAAACTGGGTTTCTAGGTCTTTTAGACATTTCTTCCTCTATGTCTCTTGTTTCTATGGCACTAACAATCAGTTCATTTGGAATCTTAACTCATGAGATGTAGACCAAATATCACAAGCTGCTTCAAAACAGGGCAACATTAGCTCACCATTTCCAATCTCAATTTTCAAAGTCATAAAGCCAAAAATAAGTGAGAGTCCCTTCTGGAGATGTTTAACTCTATAGGTTTCATATGCAACTAAAATCACACAATGTATAGGTCTGTAGGCTGAGTTATGACTCAAACAATGTTACTGTCTCAAATAAACCCTAGATAGAATTCGACTACACAATACTCTCCTATCATATACAACCAAATTCATGTAAAGTAACACAAAAATAACACCAAAAATCATCCCAACATCCATTCCATATCCAAATGAATCGTTTTACACATTCAAATGTACAAGAAATTAACTAAGTGAAGTCCCAAACCTCAAAATTGGCAAAGTAGTTCTTCTAAAGCCTTTCCTTCCCTTCCTCTTTAGCTTTGCTTAACTAGCTAAATGAAAAATGATGGGATGAAGAAGGTGAAATAGAGAGGAGAAAAATCTGAAGTTAAAACCCTCAAAGTGTCGTTCATCTCCCCTCTCCATATGCCATTTCATGAATTTTCTAATATTAGACAAATGTTTCAATCCCATTGGACCATATGTTACAATCATATTGGACCAAGTGTTACATTCCTATTGGACCACATGTTACGATTCTATTAGACCATGTGTTACAATTCTATTGGACCATTTGTGACAATTCTATTGGACACACACAAGCTTTAATCTTACTGGTCACATATGCTTTACTCCAATTGGTCCATATGTTAACTTTATAAAAATCACATATTGGTCCTTCTTCTTCCTTTAATTCCCACATTGGCCTATGATCTTATCAGTTAATTTCATTTCCCTATGTCTTAAGTTTGTAATGGCATTAATTTCATGCAATTTGGTTAATTATATCAGGAGTTATACGTAAAAAAACTACACGCTGTTCAACTTCAAAACAAAATTCAAAACTCTTAGAGGTAGAATCAGATTTGGTTCCTTCATGAAAGTTTTAGACCTATGTCTCTAGTTTAATCTCCAATTGAAATTATCCAATTTAGAGGTCTACAGGCCAAGATATGGCCAAATTATATAAATATGTTTAGTGGAACATATCCATTCAATGAGATACACATCCCAAATCAACTGATTTCGATTTTATCATGCAAGAGCAACACAAAAATACATCCAATTTAACCAAAAACATCCTATTTACTTATGGAATACTTATTTTATCAATTCCCCTCACATCACATTCATAAATCCAAGCAACCATCTCAAAAATTTTCATACATATTTAACGTCTAAGTATGTATGTCCATACCGAAATGAACAAATTATCCATTTACCCTTGTCTTTTACATTAAGTACCATTATATCTCTTACTATACTTAGATGTACTTAATTCATTATGTTCACTTCTTAATACACCCTAGACATGATATAATACTTCCAGGGTATATGTTGGGGCGTTATAGATAGCAAAACGATTAGATTGGGTAATAAGAGTTAAACAATCTAATAGATCACACAAATAATCAAATCGATAATTTATGCGAAGAAAGATCTCGTGTGAGGACCCAATAGTCTATTAGAGCGCTTAAGATCTAATTGGATGTGTGGGCTTTTTGTTAATTAAGAAATTGCAAATTCGATTATTCAATTAGGAGTTATGATTTAGGGTTTGATGATTATAACTCAAGAGAGAGTAATCCACCATTCGAAAGTCTAGGACCGATACTGTATTAACTCAAAAGTAATCATGTTGGCATTTGATGATTGGATAAATCCCCCTTCTCACAATTGGCTAATCTTCCTTGTGCGAATTTTGATTATTCATTGGTGTTGCTCAATTGTGATTTCTTTGTGTTAATTTTACAATATCATTTTCAATCAATCCATATTCGCTTCTTTACTTTTCTGTTTAGTTTTCCTTTTCATTTTAGTTATCCTTTAGGTCTTAGACAATTAGGATTCGACTAGTTCACTAATTCCTTATTGGATCGACAACTCATATACTACGCTACGACCCATGTACTTGTGGAAATATTGATGGTTTTATAAATTATAAAAGTTGCTCAACAACTATATTTTTAGTAGCAATTGAGATAGTTAATATGAATAAAAATTGCATATTATTTACACACATTAATTCTAAATATGAGCTTTTGAGCCTCAAAGCAATATATCATTATATTATGCTCTTTTATTTTTTGTTGTCCATATCATGTGATATATCATTATATCATGCATAGTTGGATGATCTTAGAACTTGTTTTTATTAATTTATTAAGAAATCCAAGTTTCCCTTATCAGCTTTTCTACCAAATGTTTGATCAGAGAAGACAAATCATAAATCACAATTCAAAGTAACACTAAGGTGTGGAAGATAGAACAAAAAGTTTTTCATTTCAGCTATATATGAAGAAAGGCAATAAAATTAACACGTGGCTACGTGAAATGAGAGGACCGAAACTTTAGGACACTAATTAAATCGAAAGATATAATTGACAAAGCAATTGCGTATCGGTGATAGTAAGAAACGATATTCCAATGTTTTATAGGATTAATGTCAAGTAAAGAATTAATACGCTAGGACCCTAACATTATAGTCTAACTGCTAGCCAATTCACTGTAATTTAGGCCAAAAAAATCATGGGAACGTAATTAGTTCTAATTCTTCAATCTACTGCAAAACTTCCAACTACATCAAATATACATTTTCCCACAAACAACAGGAACTCCTATAATTTAGTTGTGTTATATAAATCACATGAACATATCACAAGAGCTATGAAATTTGAGAAAACTAAGAACAAGGGAGAATAAAAGATAGAGGGTAATTGGAGAATAAAATTACAAGTAAAAGATTAATTTGTTTCTTTTATAACATATCATATCATTCTATCAATTAGAATATGCATTTACATAATTATTTTGCACACTAAGTAATTCAATTCATTATGACGTTCATTGGACAATAGGAACAAGAATCTGGATTTGCATTCCAAACAAAGAAAACAAAATCTACACTTATTGAATGAATTTGATATCTTATTACAAAAAAATTTGATACAACGAACTTAAACAAGGCCTCATTCCTCCAAAGTGGTGAAAAATGATCTATGGAGTTCAAAAGAATCAATGATAAGTACATGGGGAAGGAACAGCAATATCAGCTCTATACAGTATCAGGGGCAACCCAATGCCTATTAATGACACCATGCCCTTCGCCACAAAAATAAAAGAAAGAAGGTGAACGAGCTGGATTGATTCCTATACGTAATGGGTGTAATTCAGAACTTTCAGTGTACTGCCAGTGACAGTGTAAATATCTATATGAAGCATGTAAATGTTGAAGAAATGCCTGAGTGGTTCTACTCTGGCAAATGTCTATGTTCACTAAATCACAGGATTGACTTGAGTACTAAGAGAACCAACATGATGAAGCACATGATAACAAGCACTGTTGCACACATCACCATTCCCCCTTGCTTCTGTGTTCTCTCTGCCTGCAAATAGATCAATCAGCTTTCATAATATAGCCGTGAGATACAAAAATGAAAGTGACAGAAGTGGGCCATGACAGTATGAACTGAACTGGTAACAGGAAAAGTCACCTTCTGCAGTTGTTTAAGCCCCTCTTCAACTGTTGAGGAGACATTCTGAATGTTGTAGTCTATCCTATCAACAATAGTACCCTGTTTTAAGAAATTTCAGTTAGTGGCCTGGTTATAAGAGGAAAAGTTCGTGTGTAGGGAAACAGCTTCTAACCTGATCTATTACAAGTACTGACAAATCCTTCATAATTTGAGCAAGTTCATTTACTGATTCCACAACCTATATTAAAAGGAAATAGACATCATTAACCAAGACACCTGTGTGGGATCAGTGACAATATCCAGATAACAAAGGGAGAAGCACATCACTCGCCTGTTGAATCTCTCTGTCCCTTTCAGCTGTGAATTCCTCGCTCTTTTTCAGCTTTGCCATTTGACGGTCATTAAACACCTATTTTTCGGTTTTGTCACTATTAGATACTATTAATACTAGAATAATACGAAGAATAAAGTGTTACTTTTACTCACAGAAGCAGGTGCTGTCAAAAAAAATCTGATAAAATACTGTTTCTTGACCTAAACAATAGATAACAACAAAACCAAGCTGGAGAGGATTGGAAAAAGCAGTACATTTACCATATCATCCAAACTATCATCATCCATTCTAGATCTACCATTTAGATTCATTTCTAAATCAACCCCATCTTGACCCTGCAATGAAATAAAATCTATGTCAGATTGAAATATCATTTCCAGATTGGAGAAAAAATCAGACAAAAATAAGCAACAACTGATATCCTCAGTATGTTAAATGATCACCAAGGAAAATAATAATTTTTTGTTAACAACAGGCATGGTCTATTGAAGAGATATAGTCGAAAACAGATTTTTTCAGACCTCTTTTTGTTGCCTAAGACGCTTTAAGTAATTTGATTGTTTCTTTCTCAGCTCCATTGACAAGCTCTGGAGGTCAGTGGCAAGAGAGCGCTACAAAGTAACATTATTAGAGTAAGCAAAATGCAAAAGACGAACCCCTGATATTGGATGTTACTTTACATATATGCTTAAAGGCTGAAAAATGCCTGCTGACCAACTATGGAACAAACAATATGATAACATATCACCACATTCATGTATTCATGGTTTCATTGAGCAAGAACAGTTAGAGGTTTTATTTAGAAGAGAAGTTATTTTAATTCTTCTATTACTTGAAAAAGTTAAGAAGTTAATGGAAATAACTAGCAAACAACTAGTAGATCAAGGTGCACAAAGTTGTAGATGAAAATGTATAGGGAAACTATTTTATTCGCCAAGGAAAACCTTAATAGTTATTCTTGGAGAAGCCATCAAGTGATACCTGAACATTTTTCCTAACATTGGAATCCTCAGAAGGCCCAGCTGCAGAAAGTCTCTGTAATTTTTTCTCACATTTTCTTATTATATTAGTGATCTCTTGGGTTAGAGCCTCAATCATGCGTTGATCTTCTTTGCCATCACCAAAAGAAGGCATCAGTGCTTTAGCATGAGCTTTGGCTAACTCGGTCATTTTTGTACGTGCAAGTTGCACATTTGCTGCAATATCTTCAGATACATCCACCCAAGCAGGTGGCAGACCTACTGTAATTACACCTTTACTGCAGACAAAATGAAATGTGCTAAACCTTTTCAGAATCATAAGATTGACAAGGGCATTTAAATTATTCAGGAAACCAACTTTTCTCCTTTTGGAAATACATCATCCAGATCAGTCAATTCATAACTTCTTTAAAAATTTTAAACAATTTTTTTATGATTTAAAAGATCCATAATTTCAGATTTCAGGTTTGTGGGTATTTAGGTCTCAAGCTTCGTTATACAAAGATGAACTTTTACATCATCTCGTTAATGCCATCGTCAAAACAAGAGAAACATCACTCCAAAATCAGAAAAGATCATCATAAGTGATAAAGCTACAAACATCCACCTCCGAGGAAATATAAAAGCAAGAAAACACCGTAAAACTTCCGATTCTGCATTGCAATGATTCAATGCTACATCCTTTGCAATACTAAGAGAATGCAATGCTATAAGCATAAACAGTTGTTAAAGCTACAAAATTTACTTATCCAATAAAATTAGTCAAAAACTTAAATGACCATCCTAGTCACAACATTCCAATTCATTTCCCTAAATAAAATAAACAGCATCAATTAAAATCCAGCTCAGTTCACGGCTACAATCTAATAGTTCAAAGAAACATTTCTTCAATTTTTTTGGAAACTCGAAAAGACTTCAGAACTAACTATAATAATAATAATAATAACAACAACAACAAATGAACCAATTTAAAAGGATAATTGCTTAAAGATCTCAAACTATTATAGACTAGAGAGCATATAGATACCTCGAATTGCCGGGATCCTCCGTACTAAGAGGAGCATATGAGCGATTAGGATTAAGCAGGGATGTGCTCGCCAACTCGATAACCGGACCACCGTTGGCGCTTGTGGATGCCGAAGCATGCGCCGTTGAGGAGCACATCGGAACCCTAACGCTCTTCAACGCATCTCTGTACTTTCTAAATATCAAAGTTCGATTCCGTGAAGCCATAACAGAGAGATATCTAGAAGAAAATGGAAAGATCAAAGCATATCCTGTCTGAATTCTAGATAGCAAAGGAACGGGGGCTGATCGGAGAATGAAGAAGCGGCGGAGCGCAAGGCGGAGATGAGAATTGATTCAGGGGAACAAGTTTAGAAATTATACAGACGGGCGCACCTGCTGGTTTGTTTGTTGGTCCAACTGCTTAATTAATCTTAATAGAGTTAAAACTTAATGTTCTTTTAATGTCAGTAAAAACGACTTCAACTCTATTTTATTCTAAATCAAATTTCAAATTACCTGAACCCGCTTACCTGCTTTTTAGTGTTTGTACTTTTTATTAAACAATCCCGAAGGCACGGCAATGGGTCAGTTCCTCCGGGGAGATGATAATGGGCTGATTTGAACTTGGGCCTTAGTCTCGGCACGTCCGCATAGGAGGACCTCTGGCCCAAATTTTATTTTTTAAAAGAAAAAATAAAATAACATCATTTTGTATTGCCTGCTAGGCCTAACCCCATGTTGGTCTACCATCCTTAACCTAATCGAAGATAAGGCAACTTGGCTCAAGCCTGAGTCTAATGTAATCTGACCTGAACTATTTTTTAAAATTAAAAATATAAAAATGACATCATTTTCAGCAAAATAACATTGTTTTGCTTATAATTGTCGAATCTCAGGCTGGGCTAGGTCTGTGCAACCTAAGCTTGAGCCTAGAAGACCCGATCAACTTGGGCCCGATTTTCATCTCTACAATTCTTATGCATTGGTATGTGTTTAATTGTTGATACATTTAATCATTTACACTTAGCGATTAATGATACGAAAATGTTTAAGATTCTCACTTTAATTCATATATAATTTAAGGTACAATTTGGAAGCAAAGAAATTAAAGTGAGTCGAAAGCACTACACTTGAATCGTTTTCTGAATATTAATTTTCACTTGTCTTCATGGAGTAAGAAGAAGAGAATTAGAGCAAGAAGAAGACAATAAAAGCTCTTTAAAATAACATTTGTTGGACTAGAACAAAATTTGGAAAGTTTAGTCCAAAAGAAGAAAACAAAGAAGCAGTTAAGAGAAAGACCAAAGCAAAAAAATAGTGAAACATAAAGAAAACGCAGGCGCAAAGGTAAGAAACGACAACAAATGATAGGCTGGAGCAAGTCAAAACGCGGTCCACGCCACATGAAACACAGATTATGCGTTTTACTAAATGCACACATATTGTCTGCGTTTCATGCAAACGTTATGTATGAAACGCAAACGTTTGGTCAAGACATGGAGGCATGAATAGTGACGATGGGCATAATGTTAATTTGTCACATCACAAACAGTAAAGAGGAGATAAAACAAAAGAGAGCCGCAGGAGAGGAGTGAGACGTGAATAATAGGCGTGACCTAAAGAGTTTATTCGTCACATTAGTGACTAGTGAGAAGAGAAGAGAGTTGAGAGACAGAGCTTGGAAGCGGTAGTAAAGAGCTAGTAGGGGTTGTTTTTCCAACATCAGTTTAAAGGTAACATCGACGCTGACGACCTGAGTTAAGCATTTTGTTATTATTTTGTTGTTTCTTTCTCTCATTAGAAATTAATTATGTTATCTTGTATGAATTGATTAGGTATTTAAATGATGATGATTATAATGCTCTATTGAATTATTTTTCATGAAAACCTATGGCTAGAATCGAATGCAATACGTAATCGTTGTATTCTCGATTTATGTGTAGCAACTAATGGTTCCAAATCATTAGAGATAACATAGCATAGGTTAAATAATATGAACTTGTGTGATTATTACCTAGATTGGTCTATTTCTTGATTCGTAAGGTGGTTGTCCGAATAAACTTAGAAAGCTTATTCAAGATTTCCCGATAGCTAGAGTTAATTAATGAGCACTTTGTAATTAATTAAGATCCAAGGAATAATCAGGATTAACAAATCTTTTTGTTAATCTATGATCGATAATTGCTAAAAAAGATAAAAGAACAACAAATCAATAAATTATGCTTATTTAGGGTGTAGGCTGAGACTGAACCAAAGAACCAGATTTCTACCGAATTCCCCATTTTTATTATTTTTCGCATGTTTTCTTTAATTTGTTTTCATTAGGTTTATTTTATTTTATTTTCTTATTAAATCCAAACCTACCCCCACCTCCCATTACCTGAACATCAATTAATTTTATTTCATAAGCTAATCGTACAGTTCCTGTAGAATCGACCTAGATCACCACTGATACAGTAGTAGTCTAGTTATTTTATTTTGACTAGCATTATGACACGCCTATCAATTTTGACGCCTTTGCTGGGGATTGTGGTGTTTAGTTTTTGTTATTGACTTTAATTGGTGTTTTGTATATATTTGTTCATAAATGGTGCCTGTTCAGTTATTTCGTAATCTTTTCATTTTTCTATTTCGTTTTTATGAAAACAAATTTAAAAATTGAATTTGACATGGATGAGAGTAATTTTTTCTTTAATTAATATTCTCAATCCTATAACAATGTTTGGACTGATCAACCTAATTTTTGTTTAGATGGGATAATCAGCAAAATTACTTCCATGATAGTTTGCAGGAAGCACAACAATTCCTGTACAGACCAGAAGCTTCCTATCAAGACTTAGGTACATCCTTGGAAAAATTAGTTAATGTGTATATTGCTACCACTTCGCAATTCCAGCAGGAAACAAGTTTTAGAATCCAAAATTTGACAAGCCAGGCAAATTAATTAATGGAAGCTACCAACCGTCTAGCATTGCAAAGAAAAAGAGACGCAACCATATCAACCTGAGGGGTATCGATGGATATTAGCATGGAAACGTTACAGAGTAAAGAGGAGCTTGAGAATTTTGAGGTCAACCCTCAATGAATTGCTTGTGTAGAAGAAGTAGAGGAGGAGCTTGAAGTTGAAAAGGACATATTATTTAGCTCAAAGGTAAGTATTGAGTCCATGATTATTTTTGAAACTACCTCTTCACCTTTACATAGCATATTAAAGGAACTAAATGAGGAAAAAAAAGGTGAAGAGATGTTCGAAATATTTCCTGAGTGCATAGACTCAGTCGAGATTGAAAGTTTGAGGATAGGGAAGGAGCTAAATGGGAATGATTATCGACTAAGACCCTATCCTGAAGAACCTCATGTTGAAGAACTGCATATTCCATCAGAAGATCATAATTTTGTCACATGAGGAGAAGAAGGAGTTGAGCCAGCGACCCTAAATAAAGGCACTTTTTGGGAGGCAACCCAAGGGAAGTAAATTTCCTTGCTTTTAAATTTTCACATTTATTTTTTATTATTTTTTATGCATGTATGTTCTTTGTTGGTTTGTTTCTTGCTTGTTTTGAGTTTTCAATCAAAATGAGAGAAATAATAAAACAAACATAACAAACATTTTTTTCTTTTATGTTGATTTTGGGATTATATAGTCATGATTAGAGAATAAATTGACTAGAAAATTTTGTAGCAACTTTAGCATGTACTTTTACTCTTATGATTGGTCGATGTGTATTATCTTTAAAAGAGTAGTGACTAGTAGTAGATAAAGTCAGTGAGATTTTGAGCCTTATTTGATTGACACATTCATATCAATCTCATTGTCTTTTGATAATGTGTGACCTTCATGACATGTACATCCTGATTTTGCCTTGAATTTCTATTCGAGACCACATTTTTATCACATACATTAACATGGATATAATTAGGCATTATTTGCTTTTCTGAACTACATTAGCTAAATAGCCTACCTATTATATGATTTTCCTATTTGATAAGCCCTTGTGAGCCTTATTAGATTTTCTTTTTGTATCAACCATATTACATGCTTTATACTTAACCAAATGTCCTACCCAAGCCATAAAGCTAATGGAACATTTGTGATTGGTGAGTCTGTGCATGTACAAAAGTGTAAGTGTGGGGTGTACGTATGTGTTGGTTGGTTAATGTTGAGATGTTTTGTTATGTCTTATCATTGAAATTCCCCTGTTGATGTAGTTTATTTTAATTTTTATAAGGAAAAGAAACAAAGAAAAGAGAAAAGCAAAAAAATGAAAAAGAAAGAAAGACGAAAAAGAAAAAGAATAAATTTTTTTGTTTAAATAAATTTATCAAGGAAGAAGTGCATAAGAGTTTGCAAAGTTATTCATAATTAATGCATGTTCCTAGAGTTGTAATGAATGTATTATTTGAGTATGTTGAACATGAGGTAGATATGTTAGCTTGGAAGGTTCAATCTTATGGTTTCAATGTATTGTTGGCATAAATTGTATGAGTGATTCCTTCGGATTGGTATATTCTTCATGTGGTTGGTGTGTGAGAGTTGAATGGGGTTGTAAAATATCAATGTTGCATTTGTCATAGCTGATGGTACCCAATTTTTGATTGAGTGTTACTTTTATTTCACTTGCTTTGATGGCTTTCATGCTACTCGACCTAAACACATCTCACTTACCTTTACCCACATTACAGCCTTGAAAAGTCCTTTAGTAAATGATTTTGCATGTGAACATTAGTGGTGGAAAAATGAAACGATATGCAAAGTTATGGATTATCAAAATCATGAATGGTGTTGAGTGTACTTATAGATATATTTTACTTAAACATATTTTCCAAGTCTTGCTCGATTTTTGAAGATGATGCTTGTTGATTGATCATGAGTAGAAGCATTGAATGTTGAATTCTTGCTATGATTTTTTAAAGTCATTCATCTTTGGTTATGATTATATAGTCTTGGAAAATATGGTAATTGAGTAATTGTTTCGGATCTTTGAGCTTAATTTGGATGCTTTGCCCGAGGCCAAAAGTTAAGTGTGGGGGAAATTGCCATGTGTTTAATTTTTGATACATTTAATCATTTACACTTAGCGATTAATGATACAAAAATGCTTAATTCATATATGATTTTAGGCACAATTTGGAAGCAAAGAAATTAAAGTGAGTCGAAAGCACTACATTTGGGTCATTTTTTAAGATTAATCCTCACTTGTCTTCATGAAGTAAGAAGAAGAGAATTAGAGCAAGAAGAAGACAATAAAAGCTTTAAGAAGAAGAGAATTAGAGCAAGAAGAAGCCAATAAAAGCTCTTCAAAATAATGTTTGTTAGACTAGAAGAAAATATGGAAAATTTAGTCCAAAAGGAGAAAACAAAGAAGTAGTCAAGAGAAAGACCAAAAGCAAAACTGCAGTGAAACATGAAGAAAACGCAAGCGCAGAAGTAAGAATCGATAGCGGATGATAGGCAGGAGCAAACCAAAATGCAATCCATGCCACCTGAAATGCAAATCATGCATTTTACTAAACGCACACAGTGTCTATGTTCACGCAAACAATGTTTGCGTAAACGCAGACCACATCTGCGTTTCATGCAAACGTTATATATGAAATGCAGATGTTTATATATGAAACTCAGATGTTTAGCCAAGACATGGAGGCGTGAACAGTGACGGTGGACTTAATGTTAATTTGTCACATCACAAATAGTAGAGAGGAGAGAAAACAGAAGAGAGTTACGGGAGAGGAGTGAGGCGTGAATAGTAGGTGTAACCCAAAGAGTTTATTTGTCAAATCAGTGAATAGTGAGAAGAGAAGAGAGTTGTAAGAGAGAGCTTGGAGGGGGCAGAAGAGAGCTAGTAGGGGTTTCGATTGGGGTTAATTTTCATGGGGCTGAAGCATTTTCTTGGGAGACTTATGGAAGGCTAAGTTCCTGACACCGGTTTGGAGATGACATCAACACCGACGACCCAGGTTAAGCATTTTTTTTTATTATTTTGTTGTTTCTTTCTCTCATTAGAAATTGATTATGATATCTTGTATGAATTGATTGGGTATTTGAATGGTGATGATTTATTGCTCTATTGAATTGTTTTTCATGAAAACCCATTGCTAAAATCATATGCAATAAGTAATTGTTGTATTCCCAATTTATATGTAGCAACTAATGGTTTCAAATCATTAGAGATAACATAACATAGGTTAAATAATCCGAGCTTATGTGATTATTACCTAGATTGGTCTATTTTTTTGATTCGTAAGGCAATTGTCCAGATAAACTTTGAGAGCTTAATCTAAGTTTCCCAATAGCTATAGTTAATTAACGAGCGCTTCGTGATTGACTAAGATCTAAGGAAAAATCGGGATTAACAGAGCTTGTTGTTAATCTACGACTGATAATTACTAAGAGAGATAAAAGAACAACAAATCAATAAATTATGCTTAATTAGCGTGTAGGCCGAAATTGAACAAAAAAATGGATCCCTATCGAATTCCCCACTTTTATCATTTTTCGTATGTTTTCTTTAATTTGTTTTCATTAGGTTTATTTTATTTTATTTTATTTTCTTATTAAATACAAAACCCCCTATTACCTAAACACCAATTAATTTCAATGATAACTAATCGAACACTCCCTGTGGGATTGACCTAGACTCACCACTGCTACAGTAGTAGTCCAATTATTTTATTTTGAATAGCATTACGATGCGCCTGTCATGCATCAAATTTTAAAAATGAACTATTTCTTTACTTTTTACTTATTAAAATTTTATTTTAATATTTAGCCTTTAAAAAATTAAATTTAATTATTGACAATTTCAAAGTTTTATTTTAAAGAATAAAACTAACAATATCATAATTTTTTTACTAAATAATAATAAAATTTTCATCATATTCATATTTCTCTTGTTTATTGAAAATATAATGTATTAGTCGGACTTAATGAAAAATGTTTTTAATTTTAATTTTAATTTTAATTGAGACGACTCAATTTAATGGTTTAAACATTTTTTAAAAAATTTAACAACCAAATCTTGTAAGCATGTATGAAGATCTCTAGATTCAAATTTATATCATTTTCTCTTACCTATAGGAGAAGATTCAACATCTCTTTAATCTTTTACAGGGCATTTAGTTCATCTGCAAGAATAGAGAAAAATGGAATAGTAATTCTTTAGGAATAAAATAGATAAGGAATAGAATATAATATTTATTATTTAGCTTGGCTTATTCTTAGGAATTTCTAATGATAATGTAATACCAACGTTTGATTTGAAAACATAAATTTCGAATGATAAAAGAATAACTAATAAAAAGACCAAAATATCCATTAGTCCCCACTAATTACATTATTATTATTATTATTATTATTATTATTATTATTATTATTATTATTATCTTTTTATAGTTAAGTAATTATGTGGATTCCTTAAAGATATTTTTGTTCAACAAGTCTTCATTTTTATTCCCAACTCACTTGGAGTAGGTAAAGATAGGGGGAGGATGGGTTTACTTATTCCCCAAACTCATAGAATAAGTAAACCTTTGGATTATATATTCAGTATGTTTTCTTCAACCAAACAAGGGAATAACCTATTACTAATAATAGATTAGAAATAGAATGGTAGTTCCAATCATCCAAACATCCTGTTATTTTCACAAATGGACTGACTAGGAATTATTAATTGAATCTATAACGCCCTAATATCCTTTAGGAGGATATACGAATGCCACACAAAACAAACCAAGACAAGCTAACAACCTCTAGGAAATAAGGGAAATATACATCACATTTTATATTTCACTAAGGTTTAAATGGGTCACAATTTGTATGTTGGCCCCCGAAAATTTTTTTCGTTAAATTAAGCGTAATAGTTTATGGAATAAATGCATAAGAATGAATTGAGGGCATTTTTGGCATGTAATTTAAGTACCAAAAGAGCCTAAGCTTATAAGGAAGGGTAAAGTGGACTTTTGGGACTCATTAAGGGTACATTGGGAAA
>JANQBM010000007.1:6076552-6087531 GCA_025594535.1 Erythroxylum domingense
GATTTTTCCCCGTCAATATTGCCGACGGATCGGTTGGCGGTCGGTAAATGTTTGTTTTCAGCGACGGAATTATTATGGTCCGTCGGTAATGTGCGACGGACTTTGTTCCGTCGGTAGTATTCCGACGCAAATGCTGAATTTTCTTGTAGTGAACGCATATTGCACTGGAGATGATCCCTTAGCCATTTTAGAGAAAAAATGTAACCTTGAGATCTCGAACCTTTCAGACCGAGCTTACTCATCAAACAGTTCCCTTAGATGGTAGACTATGGTATGAGCATCCATAGCTTCATACTGCTTTTGTAGTTCTGCTGACATAGAGTCCATCATTATATAGCTAGCTAACTCACTATCATCCAATAGCTTATTGTATGCTCTCTGATCGTCATCAGATGCATCGGCAGTGGGGGATCGGGAAGTGGTTCATCTAGGACATATCTTTTTTTTTTCAAATTTTGAGAACAATTCTGAAATTATGTAGCCAATATAAGAAGTTAGGTCACATCAGTTTGTTGGAGTCTAATAGAGAGCATATGTTCACACTAGATGAAGAAATCGTGGTGATTCAATAACCTAGAAAAACGAGAGAATGTTTTAGAATGTACACTAGTGCATATCGATAAGGAATTTAATCACAAGCATTATGGGTCCCATTATTCTTATTCAAATCCATATCCCTCACTATGAATTCAAGAAAACTTATAGTTTTCTTAATGGGTCGATATCTGATATCATTAAGAATGACCTTGGGTTTGCCCAATAAGCCACTTTAGGTCAATCGGTAGGTATCATTCGTACCAATTGCATTCAGTTATGCAACTGTCAACTTATGCCATCAATTGTTGATTTAGCACACTCATTGGGTTATCAACTCTTGATTTGTCTACATCCCATGTATATTACCCAACTTCTCCTCTATCCATGTTGACCTTAGATTTGCCCAACAAATCAATACTTCCAGTTATGACCAATTCATTAATCGAAAAATCTAATTTCTATGGTTTGAACATATTCATGTAGAGCGGGCTTAGGTTTTCCTAACATCCTAACTCTAAAAGAATTGTGGCTCTTGCCATATTAATGGAAGGCATAAGTCTTAATATATCGGTTGAGGGATTTATTATTTGGTCTCATCAATACTTGGATGATATCGTATATATATCACATATATATATTCAAATTATGGACAACTCAATTAAATTGAATCTATGTCCATAACCACCCTTAAAATGCATCTAATGCATGTATCATACTAAGGAGATTTAATTTAGGTTGTGACCTGACTATGCATCAAAAGTTTGTGATTCAATTCAAGTCTTAAACCAAATTGAGTACTAGAGTTATTTTTATTTAATTTGAATTATGAATGTGATTCAATTAGGAACCCTAAAATTCAATTATTTTGATGTCCAAATTAAATATTTTAATTCTAGTATCATAACCTTTTCTAGTCACACTAAAAATGTTATGCTCTACTTGAATTAATTCTAAATTAATCCTTAGGGTTTCCAAAACTCCCATACATCAATTAGTCATCTATAATATCCCTAGGTCATCTCAAATTTATCTAAAAAATTTCGGCATAAGCTAAAATTAACTTATCGGCCAAAATCATCAAGATAAATAAGTTAACCTACTAGACACTAAAAGGACTTATTCAATGTTCAGAAAATTTCCGAAACCCTAATTTCAAGCATATGCACTAAGCATGTTACTACCATCAAAATAATACATTTCTTATCTCATAAAAACATTATTAAGGTTTTATAACTGAAAAACGTACACCATAAGTCTTTAATTAAGTCAACTCCATCAGCTTTCAAAAAGCTGACCAATGTTCACTTTGACTTAATTTATTAATTAAATCAAATTCAATAAATTATGGAAAAATCCAAAGTCTTATACACAATCTAAATGTGCTTAATAAAAAATTCAAAATACTAATTCTTGGTAATTTTTTATTAATTAATAGGAATTATCCAGCACATCACATGTTTATAATACTTGTTATATTACTTCTAACACTAGTCATACTTTTTAAAATCATGTATGCATAAGATAATCACCTTAACAACAAGTTTCATGCATCTCATACACGAGGCAACATCCCATCTTGAATATACATGCATAAAATTCATAAAAAAGTTTTTTACAAAAATTAATATGGAATTTACAAGCATACATATTCATCAGATTTCCAGAATTTCCCAGAACTTCATACATGCATCAAACTGAAACTAAATTCGTAATAAAGTAGCAAATAACATTCAATTGCATTTTCCTTTTACAGAAACAAAAAGTAACACCTTATAAACATTTATGTGAAAGAAAATTAGAAAATAACCTTTTTAGAATTATTAAGAAAAATTTCAAATTTAGCATATGCATTCAGCTTTCCAGAAATCCCCATAAACTAACATATGAATATACTGGATATTAATTCGAAATAAAATAGCAAATGACATTCAATTACAATTTCCTTTTATAAAAACATGATATAACACCTTATAAACATTTATGTGGAAAAAAAATTAGAAAATGTTTTTTTAGAATTTATACAAATTACTCCAAATCAACATGCATGTTAGTCACAACCTAGCAAACACTTTCCACATATTCAATACATCATCTAATACATGAATAAACTTTCTTTGATAACACTATTGGGTTTGTCCATGTATACATGCATCACATGTATGAGAATGCAGCAGAAGTTAGAATCATACATGTATGCATAGACATATAATAAGAACATGAAATTTAAAACTTTTTACCTTTTGTTTCTCCTCCTTTCTCTTATTTCTTCTCCTTATTTGGGTTGTTGCAAATACCAAACCCTTCCTTGATCACCCAAAAACATGCAAAGATGATGAAGAAGAAGTGTGTAAGGGTTTTAGAACACCAAACTTGATGAATTTAAGTAGATGTTTAAATGGGAGATAGATCAAGATTATCTTGCATGCAATTAGATTTATGTAGCAATTGCACAAATTGCATTAAGACAAATCAAAACCTCTTCTATCTTTCTCTCTAGAACCTTTATAAAGCCTTTTCTCTCTCATTTAAGTGTTTAAGAACTATTAAAAACCCTCTGTACATAAGTGAAGAACTCACTTATGTATCAACTATCGAGGCTTCTCACCTTCGGTCACGATTTTGGACTATGAGCCACGATCGTGGCCTAATTAAAAACAACCATATACAAAAAAAATTTTATCCGATCTTTTATGCATGTGACCTTTAGGTTCTCGGTTATTTTAGGAACTTGAATAAACTCTTAAATCAAGAAAATCATGAAGGGTTTTATGATGCTGATTTATCAGAACATAGGTGGATTAACAAACGAACTCTTTGATAATTAATTATCTAACTTACGAACCTTTCCTTAGATAATTACCATGTAATTTTTCCTTTGACCATACTATACCCCACTGGGTTCAGAGTAAGGGTTATGTGTCAACACCTACTAGAAACTACCTCACATTTAGTCGAAGTGATATCAGTTCTTGTCCTGGGATCTCATTAGTCTATGTGTCATTGAAAACTCTCTTTATGACATATAACTGCCCTGGCTAGAGACTCCTGAGTAATGACCCCAACAAGAGGTCATGAGTATCATCTCCTTCTATCAGGACTGGTGAATCCTTTATTGGCTACCCAATTACCTTCTAATACTAATAGTTGTACCCAATTACCACCCTAAGAGCAACCTTTTCTTGAGGTAAAAAGGAATGATGTCAAAGCATTGGATCAGTATCCAAGATATCCTTGAGTATCTCAAGTCTAAGGATATTTGAACCATTACTATGATGAGATTAATCATTGACATTTGATAGATCATCCATATGATAATATCATTGTGGGTTATCCGATGTACTTGCTACTCTTAGTAAGCATCCATATGTTAACTCTAAACATCTCTTGCTTACAGCTTGTGAAACCTACTGCTTGACCAAATTTAAGGAGCATAACATGTGATGGTCTATTTGGATTAATAATGTCCTATCTTATTAATCTTATAACTAGGGATTATTTAGATACTAACATAATTACAAATGATAGGAATCTCATTATCATGATCTCTTCATGATTTTCTGCACGCTATGTTTTGTATCATGGACTTTATTAACTTGATTTAAGATCAAAATCGATTCATATATAATTTAATATCAAGTTAATGAAAATTTCCTTTCGTTGTATTAATCAAAATAAAGTTTGTACAAAAGTGCTAAAGGTGATTGCCTTTATTGCACTACTCTAACGTACAATACGTAATCATTGTGTTTCTGATTCATTTTGTGGTAACTAATGATTTTGAATCATTTGGGATAACATAACCTAGGTTCAATGACATGAACTTATGTGATTAATTCCTTGATTAATTTGTTTTCTTAACTCATAATGCGACTATCCAATAAAACCTAGAGAGCTTGTTTTAGGTTGTTCGATAGGTAGGTTTAATTAAAGAGCTAGTTTTAACTAAACATTACCTAAGGGAAAATCAGGGTTAACAGAGCTTATTGTTAACCTATGATTAATATTTTCTAGGAGAGATGTAAGAATAATAATTCAATGAATTATTTTAATTGCGTGTAGGTTGAGATTGAATTGATGATCAATTACGCTCATGTATCATCTCTCATAGTCGTGAGACTTCTCCTTTTTTTTGTTCTTCATTTGACATTCTCTCTTTCCTCTTCTTCTTTCAATCCTCTTCTTCTTCATGCTACATGAATAAATTGAATATGGAAATTGAGAAGATGACTTCAGTGACATGCTTTTGGGTCACGTTAGCTTCTTTACTTATGAAAAGTACCTAAGATCAAATATGAGCTAAAATGAGTATCCTAAGCATTTATAAGGCATTAATCACTAAGTGTAGTATATCAAATGAATCAACATTTAAACACATATCAATTGGATCCCTAACGTATTCATCACTTTTCTCATTTTTATGTTGTTTGGTTTAATTTTCATTTGTTAGTTTAGTTTCATTTTATTTTCTTATTTGAAATCAAACTAACCCCCATAACGTAAGCATTGATTATTTCATTACAAAAGCTTTACACACACTCTCTGTGCGATCAACCTAGACTTACCACTAACTATAGTTTTAGGTCTATTTATTTTGTGTAGTGTTATGATGTGTTACCAGAAACTACCTTCCTTGGACAAAGAAAAGAGGTACTAGAATGTTATTGATACTTGTCTCTTTTACAACAAAGGAAAACAATTAACCATTTGTTCTTTGAACACATAAATACTTATAATATATGGAATGATATAATGATCTTATACAATCATATCATCCTTATGAGGAGCTAGCAATCCATTATTGAATTGCGTTGTACAAATTAAAAGAGGAATGAAGACATTGGATCATTTTTAAACTTGCTCTAAGTAGCACAATTTACTACATTCTGGTTGGAAAGAAATAAACTCATCTTTTTGTAATCATACATTCAGATTCAAGTTCTATTTTGGTCTATAGTTCACTCCATAAGAGAACAGATTATCACCCACAAAGTTGATTAGTTATACTGCCCTCTATTGAGTTCTAATTAGAAGCTGGTTCATAGATAACTGAGGAAAATTGCTTGATTATCTCCTCCTATATGTACACCTAACTATTGGAACAATAAGTAACTCTAGTGAGAAAAGAACATAACTTAGATTGTTTGTATTTTTGGCTTTAAGTTTTCTTATTATCTTGAGATCTTAGTAAATTTAGTCCTTGGAACCATATGCTTTGTACATTAATCCTATGAATTGTGATATAAGAATTTTGTTTAAACATGTTTTGTATAGATAAAATATTAATAAATGTATAAAATAAGGCAAATCCATTATTTAAAAAAAATTATTCCACCTTTCACTCTCATATAAAATTAGTAGTTAAAAATCATTCAAGTTATTTATTTTATTTATGCATATTTTACATATAATATGTAATATGAGATAAATTAATAAAAATTAATTTTAAAGTTATAATAATATATCATCATTTTTATAGAACACTTTATATATAGAATTTTATAAACTCACTTAATGGAAAAGAATACACATTGCCCCCTAATATTTCTTAAAAAGTCTAAGTTAATCCTTACTAGTATTTATGTTATTACATTACACCTTAACATTTTCAAATAGTACTGATAGTACCCTAAATCTTAAAAAAAATAACTTTTATTAGTTGCTAGTATATGGGTCATCAATTTAGCCTATGTAATGTCATAACTACGTAATATGGACCATTAAGACATTTACGTAATCTTAAAAATGATTTCTTTAAATATTGGTTAAGTTATTATCTTTGTTACCTTTATTTTTCTATTTAGGGTGTCATAAGTATTTGGTTTAATAAGCTGGTAATTCATTGTCCACATCTTGAAAGTTTTTGGTTTTTTGAATCAAAATTTCAATTAGATAAGACAATGCATAAACAATACCCTTTTTTTGCATTTTGTTAAATGAAAGGCCTATAAAACCAATACTAGGAGCCAAAGGATTGAGACAAAGGGATCTAATATCCCCTTATCTCTTCATTCTCATAAAGATCTTACATAGACTGATAAGGAAACAATAGGCTTGGAAAGGAATTCTAAATTCCACTAAGTGTAAACCAGAAAAGAACCTTAGTCTCTCGTTTGCAAATGATTTCTTCTTATTTTCTTGTATATATCACAAGTCCATCTATGTTCTTATGAACTCCTTAAGGACTTTTAACTAGTTGTTAGGATTATCCGTGAACAAGGACAAGAGCTATGTCATTATCTATACTAATACAACTCACTTAACCTCATAGATTTCTAACTTGACTGGTCTACGTATCAATGAGCTTCCTTTCACTTATTTTAGGAATTTTAATTTTTCATAAAAGGTCTCCATATGAGGAATTAATTCCACTAAAATAAAAGGTGAAAAGGAGAATCAATTCTTGGTATAATTAAAACCTTACCTTCACTAGAAGAACTTGGCTCATTAACTTTGTCTTAAATTTTATATATCTCTACTAGACTGCTCATATCTACCTTCCCCACTAACCTAGTCTAGGAGATTGAGGGGTTATTAAGAAATTTCCTATGGTCTAGTGAATCCACTAAAAGAAAAAGAGCTAAATAAAAAAGGAGTGAGGTTTGTACTCCCAAAAAATAAGGAGGGCTATGAATCCAATCTCTAAAGTTTACTAATAAAACTTTCATAACATTGCTTAGCTAAATCATCCTTCAAGTTTGTTCTCCAATAAATCATACATATCCTTTCTTAAGCCAAATATGCCTCGTATGCATTGCGTAGAGTAGTACAATCAAAATAAGACTCTTTTAAAGCTTCATTTGTTCAGCAGTTGCATATGTGAGAGAAGCTAACAACATTTGACAAAAATCATAGTTGTAAAAGCATAAACAACTGTTGTCCTCTCTCTGTAAGCATATTCTAGAATTTATCTCACATATATTCTTTCACTGCACCTATTCTTTAAGACTACTATGGGCTATTTATTTTGTTTGTAACATGCATCACGAAAAGAAAGATATAATTAGTATGAATTCAATATTTAGCAAAGGAAGGATTAATGGAGAGGACCATTTGATCATTAAAATAGCTTTTTAACGTATTGTATCGTAACGCTACTAAAAAATACTAGACTTACAACTATAGTAGTGGTGAGTCTAGGTCAATCCTCCAGAGAGTGTTCAGTTAGTTCTTATTATAAAATCAATTCATGTTTAGGTTATGGGGGGTTTTGGTTTGAAATAAGAAAATAAAAATGAAACCAAGCTAATGAAAACAAATTAGAAAAACAATGAAAAATTATGAAAGTGATGAATTCTTTAGGGACTTAGTTTTTTAGTTCTATCTCAGTCTACACTCAATTAAACATATTTCACTGAATTGATGTCTTCACATCTCTCTTTGAACTATTGGTCGTAGATTATCAGCAAGTTCTGTTATTCCAGATTTTTCCTTAGGTCATAGTTAGTTAAGAAGTTTTTTAGTTCTATCTCAGTCTACACTCAATTAAACATATTTCACTGAATTGATGTCTTCACACCTCTATTTGAACTATTGGTCGTAGATTATCAGCAAGTTCTGTTATTCCAGATTTTTCCTTAGGTCATAGTTAGTTAAGAATAGCTCATTAACTAAACCTAAATATTGGATAATCTAGGAGATACTTTTTAAGTTTAATCGGACAATCGGCTTACAAATGAGAAAAACAAACTAATCGAAGCAATAATTTGATAAGCTCGGATTATTAAACCTTAGTTATGTTATCTTTAATGATTTAAAACCATTAGTTTCCACAAATGAATCGAAAAGTGACAATTACGTATTGTATTCGATTCTAGCAATAGGTTCATACATAAAAATGATCAAATAGAGCATTCAATCATTCTTACACAATATTTAACCACTGATTATTTTCATTTCAAAAGCTTTGCACATACTCTTTGTAGGATCGACCTAGACTTACCACTGCTATAGTTGTAGGTCTAGTTATTTTAAGTAGTTTTATGATACACTGCATCAATTTGGCACTGTTGCCTGGGAGTGCGGTGTTTTAGCTTTTGTTCTTGATTTTATTTAAATTTTTCTAAATAATTGTTAATTAGTTTCTTTTCATTTATTTTTTTAATCATTTAACTTTTTTTAGTATTTTTATGTTAAATTTTTTTTAAAATTGCATGGAGTGATCATACAAACTTTAGTTATGGATGGGATAACCAACATAATTACTTCCGTGATAGTTTACAGGATACACAACAATTTTCATGTTGACCAAAAGCTTCATATTATAACTCAGGTCCATCTCTAGAAGAACTAGTTAATGCTATCACTGCTAGCACTTTACATTTACAGTAGGAGGAAAGACAATTTTAGTCTGACTTCCAAGATTTAGAGTGGTAGCAAAACTCAGGTACATTTCTAGAAGAATCAGTTAATGTTTTTCTTGTTAATACTTTGAAAGTTCAACAAGATATGATACAATTCCAACAACAAATAAGTTCTAGAATCTAGAATTTGGCAAGCCAAATAGGTTAGCTAGCGGAAGCTAATAACCGCCTAGCATTACAATGTGAAGAAATGTAACCATATCAACCTGAGGAGTACCTAAGGGAAGTTAGTGCAGAGACCTTACAGAGTGAAGAGGAGTTTGAGAATCTTGAGAAACCTACTCAAGGAATTGCTTGTGAAGAAGAAGAAGAGGAGAAGGAGCTCGAAGCAGAACATGATACATCGTTTAACTCAAAAATAAATACTAAGTTCCTAATTTTGGTTAAGACTGACTCTTTACCTTTACCTAGCAAGTTAGAAAAATTAAGCGAAGAAGAACAAGGTGAAGAGAAATTTGAGATCTTTCCAAGTGCATGGATTAAGTAGAGATTAAAAATCTAAAGATAGGGAATATGTTAAAAATTAGAGGTCATCAACTAAGCCCTATCCTGAAGAACCTCGTATGGAGGAAGCACACAAGACACTTGAAGATTATAATTTTGTCATTTGATGAGGATAAAAAGGAGTCGAGCCAGTGACATTAAACAAAGGCACTTCTTGGGAGGCAACCTAAGTGAAGTTTATTTATTTCCCTTACATTTTTGCATTTATTTCTTATATGCATGTTTGCTTTTTACATGTTTTAAGTTTTCAATAAAAGAGAGAGAGAACAAAAAAAAACAAATAAACATTTTCTCCTTTTCTATTGCTTATAAGATTATATAGGTATGATTAGAGCATTAATTAACTAGAAAAATCCATTGCAACTTTAGCATATACTTTTGCTCTTGTGATTGGTTCATATGAATTATCTTTAGAAGATTAGTGACTAGTGGTAGATAAAAGTCAGTGAGATTTTAAGCCTTATTAGACTGACACATCCATATCGGTCTTATTGTCTTTTATTTATGTGTGACTTTCAAGACATGTACATCCTGACTTTGTTTTTTTTTTCTGATTGAGATCACATACTTATCACATGCATTAATATGAAAATGATATAGGCATTTTTTGTTCATAAGCTACATTAACCAAATAGCCCATCTATTTATATGGTTTTCCTTTATTAAGACCCCTTGAGCTTTATTAGCCTTTCTTTTGTGCTAACCACATTATATGCTTTAAAACTAACCAAATGTCCTACCAAAGCCTTAAAGCTAATGGAGCATTTGTTAATTGTTGATGATTATGGGTGTACAAAAGTATAATTGTGGGGGTATGCATATATGTGGGATGGTTATAATTATTAGGCTACTACTTTATGTCTTAATGCCCATGTTGATGTAGCTTTTTTCAATTTTTATATGAAAAAAATAAAAAAGAGAAAAGCAAAAGAAAGAGAAAAAAGGAAAAGAAAAAGAAAGGAAAAATGTTTAAATAAAAGTATCAAGGAGGAAATGCATATGTTTTGCAAAGTTATTCATTCCTAAAGTTGTATTGAATGGGTAATTTGAATATGATGCATATGAGGTAGAAATGGCTTTGAAGGATCACTCCTTGTAGTTTCAATGTATTGCCATCAATTGAATGGGTGATTCCTTCTAGTTGGTTATGCTTTATGTGGGTTGTGGTGTGAGAGATTAAATTTGACCTAAGAAACATATTTTTTTTTCATTCATCATAGTTGATGTACAAAATTGTGAGTGAATATTGGTTTTTATGCTTGATGGTATGCTGGGTGGTTTTCTTGTTGCACTAGCTTTGATGGTTTTTACACTTCTTTACCCAAATGTATCTCACCTTAACCCTTGCCCACATTACAACCCTAAAAAGTCCTTTGATTTATGATTATGCATGTGAACCCTAATGGTGGAGAAATGAAATTGTAACATCCCGTCCCCATATTAAGAGTTAGGACCCAAAATTTCAGTACATATGAGCTTAAAGAGAGATTAAGGAAATGCATTTTCTTGCTTATGCATAATGTTAGCATATATGCACATGAATATTGACTCTTTGCACAAAAATAAGTGCACATGCAT
>JANQBM010000007.1:6091467-6111188 GCA_025594535.1 Erythroxylum domingense
TAATATAACCACATGTACTAATTTAGAGGTGACCAGTCATTCAATTAAAAAATATTTTGATAAAAAATTCAATGATGAAGGTATATTTATTTTTTATTAATTATTATCATGTGCTTAATATTCATTTAATGCAATTGTTACAGTACTAAACATTATTTAAATAATAATGTTTCTACATGCAGCTGAAGTTGTGCAAACTATTGATAATCCCAATTGTAACAGTTATGTATCCCCTTCCCTATACTACAAGTTTGTTATCTTTAATTTTTGTTTATGGAATTACTTATGTTCATATGAATGCATTAGTTTTTTGTGATTGAAGATATAATTACTTATGAGTTTTTTTATGTTGCAAATTCTTAAATTTAATTTCTACTCTATAGTCTCTAGTCTCCACTCCCCAAGACTCCAACATTAGTAGATAAATTCATTTTGACTTTTTTGTAAATTATATCATTAAAAAATTTTAGATAATATTAGCACGATGATAATCTTTTGTTTTGATATTATAAACTTTTAAATTCACTTTCTTTAAAAATGAATATAGTTTCAACTTATTCATTTTATTATTTTACATACATTTAATATATACATTCATTGAAAATTTTATTTTTCATTAAGCAATTGTCCTAATTAAATGAATGTTGCAATTCTTATATATAACCTTTTCATTCATTTCCTTTAAGAATAAAATTAGTTTTAACTTATTCATTTTTATCATTTTATATATACATTTAATATATACATTCATTAAAAACTGATTTTTCATTAAACAATTGTGATAATTAAATAAATTTTGCATTTCTCATATCTAATTTTTTTTATTCACTTCCTTTAGAAATGAATATAGTTTCAACTTATTAATTTTATCATTTTATGTACGTTTTATATAGACATTCGCCAAAAAACTTATCTTTTAATAAGCAATCGTACTAATTAAATGAATGTTGCATATCTCATGTATAATCTTTATTGCTCACTTCCTTTAAAAATGAATGTCATTTCAACTTATTCATTAAGCAATTATGCCAATTAAATAAATGATGCATTTCTCACTTATAATCTTTTTGGTTCACTTCCTTTAAAAAATAACTTAGTTTCAACTTATTCATTTTATCATTGTAAGTATGTTTAATATATATAGATATATATATATATATATATATAGATATATATATTCATTAAAAAATCATTTTCATTAAATAATTATACTAATTAAATAAATGTTGCATTTTTCATATATATTCTTTTTTGTCAACTTCCTTTAAAAATTAACTTAGTTTCAACTTATTCATTTAGAAAGCTTTATATATACATTTTAAAAATATAAAAATAAAATTATTTTTAAAAATAAAAAGGGCCAGGATCGAGCTTGATTAGGCTTCAAGCTTCATGCTATCTAAAGCATATTCAGACTAGGCTTTGAGCTCAAATTGATCAGCCCTCAACCGAGCTTTCGCTCAGACCTGGTCTGAGCTCAGTTCAGCCCACTACTAAACTTATTGAGAACTAGTTCCTAAATCTTTTTCGACATGTTAATAAATAGGCTTGATCAATAAAAACTCTGTTATTTGTATACGTGGCTCTACTTTTATAAAAATGTCTAGCTACTTTATAATGCTTGAAGGGTTTCTTCATTTATGTTCATCTCTTTCATATTCTTGAGTTTGATATAATTTGTTTAGTTTAGAATATTAGAAATAAAAGGTAAAGTATTCATTATTTAAGTACGTCATTTATTTATGAATTATTGAATATAATGTATTTGAAAAATAAGATAAGGGATTTTATATTTTTCAAGTAAAAATGGTAACAATATATTCTATAATACAATTATTATTAAAAAGTAAAAACTTTATATGATTTTTCAATCTATAGTAGGTTTGTGTTATCATTTATTAGTTAAATTAATAGATTTTTACTATATATCACCAATAATTTTTCAACTTTTAATTTTATTTAAAATTAAGAAATTCATCTTTTTTCTTTTTTTTTAATTTCTCCTACTCACTTCATCTAAAATAATTAAGTGACTCACTATCAAATTATTGATTCAAAAGAAGACACTAAAGTAAAAAGAACTTTACATAAGAAACAAAAGCGTAACTATAAGGACAATTATTAAGGCAATAGAATTCATAACGTTAAATAAAGTGACATTGTTATAGGTGTAAGGCAACAAAAAAATTTATTAAGAAACAAAATGAATAATTTTGCTTAAAATTTTGACTAAGGTAACAAAATATTTTCAAACTATAGCAACAGTACTAAATAACAATATTTTTTTCATTAGCAACAACATACATTAAACTTCATTAAGACAATAATATATAATATTAAAAGTAACCATACATACATTAATATATGTCCTAAATATATATACTGTCAAATGTTAATGACTAAAAAGCTACATGTATATATGTTATCATATAATCCATATGGACTTAATGAAATTCAACCATTATCATATTGAAATTACAATATCGAAAAATTATTAGCTAAAATATGCACCTATATTATCTTCCTCTAATTTATATGGAATATAAGTGTATCAACTAAAATAAAAAAATAATATAAATTGACACTTTAAAATCCTTCACAAAGCATCTCCTTATAATATGTATTGGCACTTCAAAATCCTTCACAAAGTATCTCCTTATCTACTTTTAGCCATTATCTTTCTTTAAAAAAAACAAGTAGATTAGAATTATTCCGAAAACAACTATGCTAATAAATATGTTGGTATATTTAAAGAATGAACTTCCAACTACTTTGTTGTGACCTCTATTTAATAAAGATAAAGTAATGTAGTTCAAAAACTAACAACATTGAATCATTACATAATGTACAACAAAACCATTTATGGATAAAATCTTTTCCAGTGCAGATATCGTAAAATTAGCTTGTTATCTTCTCTCCCCAATGTGTCAACCAACTTTTATAGAACTCTCTAAAAAAATTAGTAGCATGAGCATCAAATTATTATATGCTCTCTGCATTATATACTAATATTTATTGAGATGATTACGAAGAAAGTGAGTGGTGGTGACTTTCCAGGGGAAATGAATTACATTTATAAATTAAATATGGGCCAAGAATTGTCACCATTAGTGAAGTCCACAGCTAGGCAATGGACATAACAATAGGTCAGAAGTGATGCAGTTTGCCAATGTATAGAAGTAATCATATCACCTGAACTAATTTGACAATTCCTCGATATGTTAGGCATGAAAGTTCCAGGTAAAGCATAGAGAGTGACAAAGTTTCCTTTTAATTTTTTTAATGCTTGACCAAGCTAAGGAAAAGTAAACATTTTGCTAAGCTCTTAAATGTTTTAGAAGTGATTTCGGATACAAAAGGGGGAGAGTATAGCTCTTTAGTTTAACTAACTAGTTATGATAGACCTTCTTGAAATTTAACATTTCAAGCAAAAGATTTTGGCCTAAGTTTATGTCCATTAAGAGATCAACAAGCAAGCAGTCCGGAATGACTGATGAGTAAATGATCAGAAACTGACAAAGTTATTATGAACTCTTAATATTCTTCTTAGAGAACCAATGGCTATATCACATTAGGAGCTTAAACTGAGAAGATAACAACTCTACGTATGGTTCCTTTCTCAAGATTTTCCCTTAGACCTCCATCATTAGTATACCTAGAATGAGTTAAAAAAATTAATCTGGAAATAAGTTTTGCATGAATGGGCCTTGAAATGGCTAGTATGTCCAATATATTCAGTTTGCATTTAGCACGAAGGCATGAAAGAGTGAACTGATGACAGGGAACTGCAAGAGAGGCCTTATATACGATATGCATAGATAGAAAAAAAAAACAAAATTTGATAGTAGAGACTTTCCATTTCAGAACATGAGTAGAAAATCATTGTCGACCCCATATATCTTCAATATTTTTTCCAGTCTTATTTTAATGAATATACTTCTATAAGTCTACGTAAAAACTTCACTCTATTTTTGCATGAAACACAAGCATAAGATCCAAGATGTAGAACCTTTTACAAAATTATCTCATCTCCAAGATGTTTTTGAGCCAACTTGATCAGGTAATGAAGATAGGCTTTATTGTCTCAAAGCCTATTGGTTGTTTTATGTCTCTAGGCAGATTGTACAGTATCAAATGAAAGTTTCAAGATTTTGACAAAGAACTTTTCTATCTGGTAGAAAATATCAAGTGGTTAAAAGGCCCAAAATCAACATCGTGTTATTACAATCATATTTTATATGAAGCAAACTAGTATCTAGTGCAAAAATGAGATATTAAATACTTGAACCATTATAATAGGGCCTCTTGATGTGGAATTTGTAATTGATGTATTTTTGACTCATATGGACCACCCAATGAAGGTATGTTGAGCAAGTTTAAGGGCAACTGTATCATTTAATTTTCTTTTCCTTTAGGGTTGTTGTGTTATCTTATAAAGGGAATTTTGGTTGTTTTTTAAATAAGAAGAACAATTTGGAAGAGAAACTCTATTTGAAATTCTAAATTTCTTGTCTCTACTATGAGACAGGAGATCTCTTTACAATTTTAAGGTTTCTGTTATGTCAGGTGGTATTAGAGTTGGTCACTTTCTTAATCGTATGGTAATTGAAGACAACAGTCCTTATGTCGAAGAACACAGAGCTAGATCCCTACTGCTAGGGGACATAATAAGGGCCTTAGAACAGAGATTAGATGGGATGGATCTCATATTTCAGCATATAGAACGACGTTTTGCAGAAATTGCAGATCGTCTTAATGCTCTAGTCCTAGGTGCAGATAAGGTTGACGATAGACCTCGAGGAGATCAAGGTGGAAGTACGACGTTGATGCCCAAAAAATGTAAAAGAAATCACTTATAAGCTTGAGAAGAAGAGCCAGAAATTTACACTATTGCCACTTACAAAGGGACAATTTAGGCAGGTGGTGGACAAGGCACTTTTTACTATCACCTGGTCTGTATAAGAAATGACTACTGAGATTTAAGAGAAAAAGGAAGTGTATGCTTTAATTATGAAACCATTTCTTTTGGTGGATGTGGGAAAAATAAAGGGGGTGAGTGCCCTGATGTTATCAAGGCTTTGTTGGAGGAATTTAAGGAAATAATGTCAGGTCAGATGGGCAGCCTCCTATGACAGTCTTTCAACACCACATTGATTTGATTTTAGGAGCCAGTTTGCCTAACCTTCCTCTTTACTTGATGGGCTTTAAAGAAGTGAGATCTTAAAGGAGAAAATAGGTAGGGGCATATCCAAGAAAGCATGAGTCCATGTGTCATTCCAGCGTTATTAACACCAAAGAAGGGTGGAAGTTGGTAGAGATGCATGGATAGTAAAGCCATCAACAAAATTACTGTGGGTTATAAATTTCCAATTTTGAGATTGGATGACATGCTTGACTAACTACATGGGGCAATGTTTTTTAGCAAAATTGATTTATTTATCAACTACCACCAGATTTGAATTCATCTTAGTGATGAGTGGAAGACAACTTTTAAGATGAAGGAAGGGTTATCTGAGTCGCTTGTAATGTTGTTCGGACTATCTAACATGCCTAACACATTCACGAGACTAATGAACCAGGTATTAAAACCTTTCATTGGAAGATTCTGGTAGCATATTTTGATGATATTTTGATTTATAGTCAGTCTAAAAATGAGCATGTTTAGCATTTGAGGGAAGTACTCATGGTATTGTTGAAGAATAAGTTATATATGAATTTGAATAATTATCGTTTTATGTAGCCCAAGTTGTTGTTTTTGGGGTTTTTTGTAGTGGTGAAGGGATCTAGCTAGATGAAACCAAGGTGAAAGCTAGCAGAGAGTGGCCTACCCCAAAAACAGTCACCAAGATGAGGAGATTTCATGGACTAGCAACATTTTATCGACGATTTATTTGAAATTTCAATAGCATTGTGGCATCGATTACTGCATGCTTAAAGAAAGAGACGTATCATTAAAGGAGAAACTGTGTACTGCTCCTGTTTTAGCACTGCCTAATTGTGGCAAGCTCTTTGAAGTTGAATGTGATGCTAGTGGGGTTGGAATTGGAGTTGTATTATACAAAGAACGGAGACCTTTAGCATAATTTAGTGAAAAACTAACTGATGCTAGACATAAATAAAGCACCTATAACAAAGAGTTTTATTCTATCGTGCACGCTTTGAAAACATAGGAACAATACTTAGTGGGTCAGTCAAGAATTTGTGCTTTATTCGAATCATAAGGCTTTGAACTATTTAAAAAGTCAAAAAAGAATCAATGGTGACAAACATGCTCGGTGGTCTCAATATTTACAAAAATTTCCTTTTCGATTGAAACATAAGTCAGGAGTTCAAAATAACGTGCCAAATGCTCTTAGTCGACGTGCAAATTTATTGTTAACTTTGTCTTACAAGATTGTGGGATTGAAGGAACCAAAAAAGTTCTATACCAATAATGAGAACTTCCATGAAACTTAGGCAAAGTGCAAGATGAATGAGATGGCTGCAAATTTTCATATTCATGATGGGTATTTGATGTAAGGTAACTAACTTCGTGTTACTTGTTCATCTTTGATGGATAAAGTCATTTAACAAGACCATTATGGCTGTTAGTGATCATTTTTATCGGCCCCATTTGCGAAGGGATGTAACCAGATTTGTTCAATAGTGCTACATGTGTCAAGTCTCTAAAGGACAATCATAAAATACTAGTTTGTATATGCCATTATCTATTCCTGAGAATATTTAGGAAGATTTATTTATGGATTTTGTACTTGACTTACCTTGTACATAACGAGGCATGGATTTTTTCTTTGTGATATGTCGCATTTTATTCCTTACAAAAAGATTTTGGATACAATTAGGATTACAAAAATATTTTTTAGGGAGGTTGTCCACTTGCATGACGTTCTAAATTTAATCACTTCTATCAGGGACAGTAAGTTTCTTGGTCATTTTTAGAGAACTTTGTGGAAGTTATTTGATTCTTCTTAAATTTCAGTATTTAGCATATCCCTAAACTGATGGGAAAACTAAGTCAGCGAATCGAAAATTAGGAAACTTAATTCGGTGTATTTATGGTGATCGTCTGAAAATCTGGGATTTTTCTCACATAAGTGGAGTTTGCTTATAATAATGTTGTTTATAATGCTACAGGGAAGACTCCTTTTTCTATTGTCTACATGAAAGCTCCACAACTTGCTTTAGATCTTGTCAGATTGCCAAAGGTTCTAGGTCTTATTATTGCCACTTTAGACCTAGTTGTTCAAGCTCAGAATGTGCACAATGAATTCAAACATAAGTTAGAGGAGGTTAATGCCAAGTATAAGCTGGGTGTTAATCGACATCACAGGAAGCAAGTTTTTTAGTTTGTGATGGTGTTTTTATGGAAGGAGCAGCTCCCTGTTAGTAGTTACAACAAATTACAACCTAAAAAATATGGTTATTACAAGATTCTTAAGAAAATGAATATTAATGCCTATATAGTGGATATCTCAAAGACGTTTAATGTTGTTGATAGATATCCTTTTTATTGTTCCATTTATCCTGTGAATGTAATTGAACACTCGAGGACGAGTTTTTCTCAAGTGGAGGGTACTGACGTTGAATCTGTAGTTGATGCAATTTTGGCTCATATGGACCACCCAAAGAGGGCATGTTGAAGTGAGTTTAAGGCCAACTTTTTATTTAATTTTCTTTTCCTTTAAGGATGTTGTGTTGTCTTATAAAGGGAAATTTTGTTATTTTTGAGAAGAGACGAATAGTTTGAAAAAGAAACTTTATTTTTTATTTTGGATTTCTTGTCTCTGGTGTGAGATAGTAGATGAACTACCTTAGGAACTACCTTAGGAAGTAGAATGTCCTACCAAATTTTCTTCTACAAAATGAAACAATATCAAGTTGAAGAGCTATAAAATATAATTAAAATAATAAAATGGAGAAATGGAGAATAAAAAGGGGGGGAAATTGTTTGGCATAAATTTATGACAACAATTTCAGTTGAAAATGTTAAAAGAAAGAAAGAGATAGCATGATGGTATAAATGGTTTATCCCTTTCACACAAACTATATGCTCCATTAATTCAATCACCAAAAATACTGTAATAATAAGTAGTATTGTTAAACCAAGTAAATTAATGACAATGTCTAATCAAGTATTATGTTAGCCAATTCCTAATAGTATAAAAGCCAGCCTTTTGCCTCCAATAGTCACTATCTTCCTTAATCTCCTTTTACAATGGTGATCACCATTATTTTCACTTACATCACAGTTTCTATTTATGTATGTTTATACATGTTTGCATGTTCTTACTATATGTAGTACATCTTTGGTTTTTTAGGCTTTGGAGAAGAAGTTGTCTAACCCAATGAGAGAAATCAAAGTTGAAAAGCTCGTTCTCAACATCTTTTCACACAAAGATTCACAATGCTAGAGATCATATTATTGTTTCTATAACCTAATTCGCTTCTTGTGTCCCACGATATGTTTCAACAATCAAAAGAAATTCAATAATACCTGAGTATATATAGCCTTTGTCTTAAACATGCTTTTTTAATTTCCTCCCAACTTTATCTACCATCGTTTCTTAGAAAATATAGATGATCAAGAATAGAGAACAAGAGAAGCAAGAGACAGAAACATAAAATAAGATTTCTCAAGTTATTCTCCATTTTTTCGTGATTGCTCTTTCTAAACATCATATTGCATTCATGTTGTGGTTGGATTCGTCTGGACCAGGAGGTGTAGCCTTTTTGAGGTTTCTGACTGCTTATGCTTCTAGAGAGTGAGCCGCTTCGAAGAAACCCAAAATAAAAAAGAAAGAAGATTAATTTGATCGTTTTTCCTTAGTAGAGAACAGCATGGGTGGTCTTTAGTGCCCGCTCTATTCCTTCCTCGCCTTTGCCCCTTTACTTGAGAACAACAAGGATGCAATTATGGTCGTTTCATGTCTAAAAAATGGAACATGTTGTTTCTTAAGGATTTGGTTTGTCTTAAAAGGTGAGAAACTAGGTAAAAGATTTCGATACCTTCATATGTTTATATTACACATATTTTTGTATATTTTGAAGTAATTGTATAATGTGTTTTAATTTTACTAAATAAAAATTAGTGGGTAATTTAATTTTTCCAGACATATTCTGAATACTTATTAATAAATAAAGAAATTTATATTTTAAATATACATTAGTAAGTAGTTATATTCGTAAATATGTAATATTAGTAACTACCCTTTAGTAAATAGATACTTGGAACTATAACAACAATTTCAGATGCGGCATATATAAGGCTTTATTACAACCATTTTCTAATTTTGTTGCCTTTTCTTATATGTAGCAGCAAATTATTCTTATCATTGCTTTTTAATATTATTAAACGCAATACTTTAAAAATTGTTGTATTATATTAATTTTCAGTAACACATTTTTAAACTGTTACAAACATGTTATTGCCTAATGTAGTGAGATTATATTTTACTTTTATTAAACGAATTTATATTTATATCACTACAAAACTTCTTTTGTTATATATTTTAAATTTATTTTTTATTCTTCTAACATTTACAAATTATTGGTGAATACAAAAAGAGTTGGACTAAAAATATAATTAATTAAAAAAGATATATATTAGCTTATACTTCCATTTTAATTGGTTTTCATATTAGAATATTAAATTCTAAAGTGAAGATGTCGTATTGAGTGGAGAGTTTTGATGGAGGAAGATTTACATTTAAAATTGAATATTATAATATAAAATCGTTGTACAGTGAGTTTTATGCCTTTTCATTTTTTATGTACTACAGGCAGTAAAAGTAATTATAACTTGCAGTACATATTTAGACATATAATTAAAAATTTTCTAAGATATTTGTATTTCATCAACACCAAGTTGAAGTGGTTCCGGAGGATCCAGCTACAGGAAAATCAAGAACGGAGAATTTTCTCCTCATTTTCGCCTTGCTCTTTAGTCTTTAAGAATGCTAGTTTAAGAATAAGAATAAGTGATTGTCCTTCTTCGACTTTTACTGCTCATCCTGAGAGCGGACAGCTAATACGTCCCACTAAAGCAGGCTATATTCTTGTATATATATATATATAGATAAAACTTTTCTTTCTAAATGTTAAACTCTGACTTTCTAACGAGTATATTTCCTAACTTACTCGTCGAATAAAACCAAACAATCGAATCTTGTAAAGCTTCCTTGTGCCGAACGGTATTTATGTTAAACCTATGAAAAGAAATAATGTCCCTTTTAACATAAAGGAGATAACTAAAACAATGTTCTTCTTATGGGGACGAAGACTTTAATAAATGAAGTTTAAAGCACCACCTTTAGCTTTAGTCCTAGGATTATCAGTTCCCCTAAACTATTATATAAGTAAGCTCGGATGGGTAGGATGGTCCTGGAGTTCGTGTATGATGTTGTTGTATGAATTTTGAGAGACTTGGCATGTGGTTAATTATCATTAACACTTCAAGGTCTCATTGAATTGGACAGCTCAACACACTTCAATCTGGAAGTAAGAAATAAAAGATGGAGTGGCCAATAGAGAAAGCAGATTCCAGCTTTAAAGATGCCCACATAAACAAAAGTATACAGGCTAGTGTAAACTTAAATAGTGAACCTCTCTTTGTAGTGATGAATATTATTAAGAGGATATCCCCGTCGTGTGATCATGAGCTACCGACCTAATGTTCGAGCTATAAATTAAGCATTCTTTTATATAATAAACATTTTCAATCAGATGAATTCGTTCGAGGCAGCAAATTATCCCGCTATACTTCTTTAACGTCGTCCCAACGTCAGACTAAAGGATACACCCAGCACCATCGGCCAAGGCCAGAAAAAAGTTGAACTATTTGAATTGATTATTGAATATATGTAATCGCTTAGTTCATGCTTATGATCAAGCAGTTGCAAGATTGTTGGTTAAATGAGTGACTTTAATTGTAAACATGATCTTAGATTTTAGATATGATATTTTATAGGTGTAATTTGATACAATTATCATAAGCTCAACCGGTAAAACTAGAGTTAGAGCAGGAAAGTTTCTGACCTAGGGTAATCAACAAAGTTGTATGAATGTTAGCTCTACAGATAGCTTAAGAAAAAAAAGGGTCATTTAGTTCCAATTGAAACTTCAACCTTTTTAAACCATCTCCAAACTCAATTTTCAATTTATTATAATGTGCGATCCATCTATTCTAAATTTGGATGATGTGACAACGATTTGATTATGAGATTTATCTTTTTTTAATAATATTTTTTAAAATTTAAATAGGTCCTTCAATATTGAAAGAAAGGTACAATCTTTTTTTCCAATACCAATATGTTAAATTCATTAATTTTTAGTTAAACTTTATGAATTAATATATTTTTTAGAAATTAAAATGAATTTATAAGTCAAGAATAGATAACTACGAGTTAACTAACCTAAAGGATAAGCTTTGTCTAATTATCAGGTTGAACCAAAAGGGACAGAACTACTAGAAATAGACCAGTTTATTTTACAGCCCAATAAGAGAATTTACGCAGCTTCTAGGCCTTAGAAGTTGAGACTTCAATTTTCAAGTTATATTGTAGTCAGCTCATGGACATTAAGGATGCTTAAGTTTGAAGTCTCCAATTAATGGCAAAGCTCATGCGGCACTTTATATGCAGTTGATGGATGAATGCAAGCTCCACGTTCTAAGCTTTAAATCCTTTAGCAGAATAGAATAATGGCTTTCTGTATTCTTACGATTCAAGAATTTCTTTCAATCTAAATTGAGTAAACTAGCCAATGAAAAGTGATATGTACTTAATTGATTATACATTTATTCCATAACAGTTAGTGATTAATGATATGAAAATGCTTAAGGTGCTTACTTTAGTTCATATATGGTTTTACGTATAATTCTGAAGCGAAAGAGTTAAAGTGAATCGAAAGCACTATATTTAAGTCGTTTTTCAAAGAATCACACTCACTTGTCTTCATGGATCAAAAAGAAGAAGATTAGAGCAAGAAGAAGACAAGAAAATGAAGAACATGAAGAGTGAAGAGTGAAGAGTGAAGAGAGCTACTCACGGCTTGAATGAGGTTGCATGGACGTGAGACATTTGTCAAACCCATAAGCAGCCACTCGCGGGTGAGAAAAGGGCCAGCTGTCCCATTTGACCTTACTTTTTAGTATAAAATCATCGTTTTTGTGATGGAAAAGACATGAAAGGTTTGAGAAACATTTAAGGGTTTTAGGAGACGATGAGAAAGGCGACAGAGGAGATACCTTGGAGACCTATAGAGGGTTAGACGTTCCGACACCGATTTGGAGGGGACATCAACACCGACAAACCCAGTTAAACATATTCTTCGTTATGTTTGTTTTTTTTACTCTCTTTGGAGATTGATTATGCTATCTTGTGTTTAGTGAATTCGGTATTGTGTAAGAATGATTGAATGATCTATTTGATTGTTTTTATATATGAACTAATTGCTAGAATCGAATACAATACGTATTCATTGTTTTTCCAATTCGTTTGTGGCAATTAATGGTTTTGAATCATTATGGATAACATAACCTAGGTTAAATAATCTGAGCTTATGATATTATTACTCATATTGGTCTATTTTTCTCATTCGTAAGGTGACTGTCCAATTAAACTTAGAGAGCATCTCCTATGTTATCCGATAACTATGGTTAATAAATGAACTCTTCTTAATTTACTATGACCTAAGAAAAATTTGAGATTATCAAAGCTTGTTATTAATCTATGAACAACAGTTCAAAAAAAGGTGTGAAGACAACAATTCAATGAAATATGTTTAATTGAGTGTAGACTGAGATAGATCCAAAGAACCGAGCCCCTAACAAATTCATCACTTTTATCATTTTTCAATGTTTTCTTTAATTTGTTTTTCATTAGCTTAGTTTCATTTTTATTTTATTATTTCAAACAAAAAACCCCCATAACCTAAACACTGATTGATTTCATAACAAGAACTAACCGAACACTCTCTGTGGGATTGACCTAGACTCACCACCGTTACGCCAATTTTGGCGTCATTATCGGAGACTATGGTGTTTTAGTTTTTTCTTTTGATTTTAATTGGTGTTTTTTACATATTTGTTTGTAATTAGTTTCCTTTTAGTTATTTCATGATCTTTTCACTTTTTGTTTAATCTTTGTGATTTAAAATAAAATAAAATTACATGAAAGTAATTTTTCTATAACTCATATTCCCAATCTTATAACTATGTTTGGAGAGATCATACAAACTTTAGTTATGGATGCGATAATCAACAAAATTACTTCCATGATAATATGTAGGATGCACAACAATTCCCGTATAGACCAGAAACTTCTTATTATGACTCAAGTCCATCTTTAGAAGAACTAGCTAGTATTTTATTGCTAACACTGTACAATTTCAGCAAGAGGAAAGACAATTTTGGTCTAACTTCCAAGATTTCGAGTGGTAGAAAAACTCAGGTACATTTATAGGAGAATTAGTTAATGTTTGTGTTACTAATACTTTGCAAGTTTAGTAGGATATGATACAATTCCAACAAGAAAAATGTTCTAAAATCCAGAACTTGGCAAGCAAGGTGGGTCAATTGGCAGAAGCTGTCATCCGTTTAGCATCACAAAGCAAAGATGTGCAACTATCTCAACCTGAGGTATACCCAAGGGACATTAGTACAGAGGCCTTATAGAGTGAAGAGGATCTTAAGGATCTTGAGAATACTACTCAAGGAATTGCTTGCATTGAAGAAGTGGAGAAGGAGCTCGAAATAGAAAAGAATACATCTTTTAGCTCGAAGGTAAATACTGAGCTCCTAATTATTGTTAGGACTAAAACTTTATCTTTACCTATCAGGTTAGAGAAATTGAACAAAAAAGAAATAGATAAAGAGACATTCGAGATCTTTCCAAAGTGCATAGACTCAGTAAAGATTGGAAATTTGAAGATAGGTAAGACACTGGAGGTGAATGATCTTCAACTTAAACCCTATCCTGAACTACCTCAAGTGGAGAAAGTGCATGTGACACTTGAAGATCATAATTTTTTCACTTGAGGAAAGTATGGAGTTGAGCCAACGACGTTAAACAAAGTTGCTTCTTGGGAGGCAACCCAAGAGAAGTTAATTTCTTTTCTTTATATTTTCTCATTTCTTTTTATATGCATGTTTATTTTTAAGTTTGTTTGTTTCTTTCTTGTTTTTAAGTTTTCACTGAAATGAGAGATAGAATAAAACAAATAAACAAATATTTTCTCATTTTTTATTGCTTTTAGGATTATATAGTCATGCTTATAATGTGAATTGACTAGAACAATCCATGGCAACTTTATTATGTACTTTTGAACTTGTGATAGGTCAATGTGCATTATCTTTAGAAGAGAGTGACTATTGGTAGATAAAACCTAGTGAGATTTTAAGCCTTATTAGACTAACACATCAATATCAATCTCATTGTCTTTTGTTTATGTGTAACATGCATGACATTTACATCCTAACTTTGACTTGAATTTCCATTTGAGACCACATTTTTATCGCATGCATTAACATGAAAATGAATAGGCATTCCTTATTTTTACAAGACACATTAGCTAAATAGCCTACCCATTGATATGAGTTTTCCTTTGTTAAGCTCCTTTGAGCTTTATTTACCTTTTTTTTATTTTGCTAACCACATTACATGCTTTAAACATAACCAAATGTCTTACCTAAGCCTTAAAGCTAGTGAAGCAATTGTTGATTATTGAGTTTGCAGATCTACAAAATTCTAAGTGTGGGAGTGAGCATATGTATAGGATGGTTATAATTAATGGGATACTATTTTATGTCTAAGCAGTGAAATTCCCATATTAATGTAGCTTCTTTCAATGTTTATATGAAATGAAAAAGAGAAAAATAAAAAAACAAAAGAAAAAAGAAAGAAAAATATGTTTAAGTAAAATTATAAATAAGGAAATGCATATGTGTTGCAAAGTTATGTATGATTAGTCTTTCCTCTTAAAGTTGTATTGAATGAGTTACTTAACTATGTTAGACATGATGTGGATTTTTTTTCAATAATGACTCCTTATGGTACAAAATTTTGTTTATGATTAATTTTTGTGAGTGATATATGTTTGATGTGGTTTGTGGTGGGAGAGCTTAAACATGGTTTTTGCATTCATCATAGTTGATGTACACAATTATGAGTAAATGTTGTTTTTTACAATTGATGATATATTGAGTGTTTTTCTTGTTTTACTAGCTTTGATGGCTTTTATAGAACACTATCAAAATACATCTCACCTTAACCCTTACCCACATTACAACCTTGAAAATTCCTTTGATTAATGATTATGCATGTGAACCTTAATGGTGGAGAAATGAAATCATTTGCAAAGTTGTGGAATATCATAATTATAAATGGTTAACGTACATCGTAACACTACTCAAAATAACTAGACCTATAACTATAGCAGTAGTGAGTCTAGTTCGATCTTACAGAGAGAGTGTGTAAAGCTTTTGAAATGAAAATAACTGGTGGTTAGGTTTTTTTTGGGGGGAGGGGGGTGGATTGGTTTAATAATGAAATAAAATATAACTAAACTAATGAAAACAAATTGAAGAAAATATGGTAAAATGATGTAAGAAATGAATTCGTTAGGGACTCGTTCATCAGTTCAATCTCGACCTATATACGGTTGAACATATTTTATTGAATTGTTGTTCTTATACCTCTCGTAGCAACTATTAATCGTAGGTTAATAATAAGTTATATTAACCCCATTTTTCTCCTAGGTCATGTTTAATTAAAAAGAGCTCGTCAATTAAGCCTAACTATCGAATAACCTAGAACAAGCTCTCTAGATTTAATTAGATAGCTGCATTACAAATTAGGAAAACAAATTAATTAAGGCAACAATCACACAAGCTCGGGTCATTTAACATAGGTTACGTTTTCCCTAGTGATTAAAAACCATTAGTTGCCACAAACGAATCTCAACGTAACAATTACAGATTATATTGAAATTCTAACAATGGGTACTTCCACAAAAATAAGCAAATAGAGAATTCAATCATTCTTATACAACACCCAAACATTAAACTTAGGATTACATAATCAATCCCTAAGAGAAGGAACAATAAAAAATGAGAGAAATGCTTAACTGTGTTCTTCAGCATAGATATCATCTTCGAACTGATGTCGGGAAGCTTAGCCTTTTATGGGTCTTAAAAGGATGAGAGGCTTGCCCCTCTTCATTCTCCCAAAATCTCAAAACTGAGAGCTCCAACGTTGTCCCAAACAAACACGTAAGTTTTTGCATCAAAACAATGTTTTTATACCAAAAGTTTGTGGAGTCACACCCATGACACAATTTTCATAGGCGTGGCAACACTTTCACGCCCATGACAAATTTATTATGGGCATGAGAGCACTCTCACAAGATGTTTCTCTAGCCATGAATTATATTATTCTTCATTCCTTTTGGCACTTTCTTTTATCCTCTTACTATAATTCTTCTTCTTGTTGCTTCATGAAGACAAGGAAGAATCTCAAGAAGGCGGCTCAAATATAGTACATTCAACTCATTTAAGCTCTTTCGCCTCCAAATTATACCTAAAACCAACTATGAACTAAAGTTAATGTCTTAAGCATTTCATATCATTGAACACTAAGTGTTATGGAATGAATGCATAATCAATTAAACGCATATCAATTTCCTTCATAGTTTGTTTTTAACCATCCTTGGGCAAAACATTAAAATTAAAGTCACAGACCTAAAACATTTACTCATTTCCTATATTTCCCAAGAATAAAACCAAACCAAACCAAACATACCAAAATTCCCGCCTAAGCAGGGTATGGGGAGGGTAAGATGTACGCAGTCATGCCTGCATCTCCGATAGAGATATAGAGACTGTTTCCTTAGAGACCTCCAGCGAAGATAAGATTAAAACAAATAACACCAAACAAACAGACACAAACCAACAAATACCAACAACAAAAATAGACACACAAAACAAACATACCAAACCAATGCAAAAACAATCCCTGTATACTTCTAACAATATATGTAAATGCATGAGGACTATAACCGATAGAGAGCATATGAAAAGAAATGATGTACATACATAAATACATGCAGATGTAAATAGGTGAGCAGGCATAAGCACGGATAGAAAAAGGAGATAGATAAGAAAGTAACATGATAAGTAATAATAATACTAATAATAATAATAAGAATACGAAAATAAATACCAAAGAAATAAAAGTTCACTAGGTAAATATTAGCTCTGATGACACACATAGTTATGTACATATACCCTTCCTAAATGCTTTGTACCTGAGCTAACGGCTGCTAGCTATTAGAGCCGAGGTAACACTTAATCATTTCTTATATGAGACTTAAGTCCCACCCGAAGCTTTTTGTGCTTATCCTAAACAGAGGTCGTATCCTCATGGGGCTTCAGTAGGAGGGCAAGCGGTTGCTCAGGGGTATGGCGCCCGACATACAGGCTATCCGCGGCCCCAGGAGTCTATAGCCAATATGGAGCCCTGTTGTCTCCCCCCACTACAGATCACAAGTCAGGTCCTCATAGCAGTCTAAAGCTCGCTGCACCCCGCACGCCCTATACATCTAAGATCGAAATGCTGCGTCGCCAACTGTTTCTATCTGATGTCATATCCTCAGATAGATTGAGCACCTGTAGGTCCATTCTGATTTTCTCCTCCCATGCCTTCCTTGGCCTCCCTCTACCTCGCTTTCCTTCGAGTTGGATCCTTTCGACTCGCCTGACTGATGCCATCACACTTCTCCTGCTCACATGTCCGAACCATCTCAATCACCACTCCCTCAGCTTGTCACCGATAGCCGCGAGGCCTAATGTCTGTCTATACTCCCTATTTGGTATTCTATCTAACATCGTACAACCACACATCCATCTCAACATTCTCATCTCCGCTACTTCAAACTTTCGCACTTGCGCCACCCTCATAGGCCGACATTCAGAGCCATAGAGCATAGCCGGTCGTATGGCTGTTCTATAGAATTTTCCTTTCAGCCTCAGTGGAATTTCTATATCACATAGGACTCCAGTTGCTGCTCTCCATTTAACCCATCCAACTTGGATGCGATGAGTTACATCGCTATCAACATCTCCATCCGCTCGTATGATAGAGCCTAGATATTTAAAACTATCCTTATGCGTGATCGCGTGAGTGCCAATTGGGACATCTTGTCCGTCGTTCGCTAAACTCTGGGCAAAATTGTATGTCATGTACTCAGTCTTCGTTCTACTTACCTGCAGACCGTATGTCTCCAGAGTCTGGCCCCACCGCTCGAGCTTCCTATTGACTTCTGCTTTCCTCTCTCCAACCAAGACAATGTCATCTGCGAATAACATACACCACGACACCTCATCTTGTATGTCCTGCGTGATGACATCGATTATTATCGCAAAAAGAAACGGGCTTAAAGCTGAACCTTGATGCAACCCTATATCCACCGGAAAATACTTTGTCTCTCCCACTGGCGTGCGCACACAAGTGCTAGCGGCCTCGTACATATCTTGTATAGTCCTGACATAGGTACTAGTAACGTTCTTCGCTTCTAAACATCGCCAAATGACTTCTCTTGGCACCCTATCATATGCCTTCTCTAAGTCGATAAAGACCATATGTAGGTTTCGCCTATGCTCTCGATACTTCTCCATCAGCCGTCTTAAGAGATGGATTGCTTCAATAGTTGATCTCCCAGGCATGAATCCAAATTGATTCTCTTTCACTTGTATAATTTTACGCAATCGTTGTTCAATAATTTGCTCCCACAGCTTCATAGTATGGCTCAGAAGTTTGATGCCTCGATAGTTTCCACAGTCTTGTGCGTCGCCCTTGTTCTTATAGATCGGTACGACTACGCTACATCTCCACTCCTCTGGCATTCTCCCCGTGTGCAGGATAACATTGAAAAGAGTCGTAAGCCATTGTACCCCCGCCTCACCTAGACACTTCCACACCTCAATAGGTATCTGGTCAGTGCCTACTGCTTTCGCTCTGCCCATCTTATTAAGGGCTTCTTTCACCTCCTCTTTAGAGATTCTGCTAACATCATCATCACGCGGTGTTCCCTGGATTCGCTCTTCCTCTCTACTCTCTATACCAGCACTTTCATGTCCCAAGAATATATAGTCAAAAGTAAAGATGAACAACTTTCAAAAACTATAGCAGGAATTCAACATTCAAATCTTTTACTCAAGATTAATCAACATTCATCACTTTTATAAACTGAGCAATATAGAGGTAGACTTGGACAAAATGTTTTTAAATAAGATATATCTATAGGTACACTCAAAAACCATTCATTATCACGACATTTCACAACTTTACAAATCATTTCTGTAGCACCCCACTCCCGCAAGACCCGAACCTGACTTCGATGGGTGATATCTGAGTCCGTGCCCCGCAAAGGTAGCGTTCTAGAGCACTCAATCATTCAAAAGTCGGTACAAATTTTTTTATAACTTAACATGCGGAATACATACTCAAATTGGCCCCACATTCATTCCACATCATTTTCAATTAGCGCAAATTTTCAATAATCATTTGAGCCCTTCCACAAATACAAAGCACTTAAGTCAGTTTGACTTTATAAAAGACAAAATGATTTGTACAAAAGTTCATAATAAACAATTTTATACAGAAATAAGAAAACACTAATGCAGACGCGAACTGATCCCGACCTCTATCCTTCACTTGTATGCTGTA
>JANQBM010000007.1:6123025-6135716 GCA_025594535.1 Erythroxylum domingense
TTTGCTACTAATATTTTCCGACGGAAGGATAATATTCCGTCGGTGTATAATTCAATACACCGACGGAAACCACGTGCTGTTGGTAATATTTGACCATAACAAATTCCACAACGGAAGATTCACGTTCCGTCGGTAGATGTACCAACGGACAGTGTACCGTCGGTACATGGCGAAGCAATTAAATTGCGGGAACGATTCCCGCTTTTTTTACCGTCGCCGAGACATGGTCCGTCACTATTGTTCGTTGCCACCGACGGACTTATTGTCCGTCGGTAAATTTTTATTTTCGCCGACGGAGTATTCAGGGTCCGTCAGTAAAAGGAGACGGAAATTGTGTCGTCGGTAATATTCCGACGCTAATTGGAAATTTTCTTGTAGTGTTCTTCACTTGCTACTTCCATTTTTGTTATCTTCGTCATTTTTCTACTAAATACCTAACCTATTCCTCCTTAAAAGATGATGATCGAGTATGCTTAGAGCTAGGGTTAGGTGACGATTTGAAGAAGCTTTGAGTTAATCAAGTAAGTAGCATATTATTCTCCATTGGTTGCTTAAATATAAACATATGTGATGATAGTTTAAAGTTGAAATGATCATGATAGTAGAGTTAAATATATGCTGAACGTAGGTGAAGAAATGAGAATATTTGTGCCTTGTTTTTATATAAATGATGAGTAATAATTCATAAGTTGTGGTGGAGATGTTTTTGAGATAGAATGATCATCGAAATGATTTTAATGATGAGTTCAAAAATTTTGATAGATAAATAGATATTTTCATGTTTTGTTTTTGATGTAAAATAATGTGGATTTTCTTGGTTGTTATAGAGATGAATTAGAATGAGTTTGAAGTTAAAGAAAAGGCAAGTGTATTGTCTTGAAAAGGAGAAGAACTAGGATTATAGTTTAGAGATAAAATGAAGGTGATAATGGAGTTGAATGTGTGCAGAAATTTGATGAATGTATGTATACATTGATGTTTTGTTTTTGTGTTTATATTCGACCATAGATTATGATTTGTTTATGAATAATATTGAGCTAAAATGGTGGTGATAATTAAGAGGAAATGATAAGGAATTAAGCTAGAAATGATAAACTAAGCATAAGATATGTTAGATGTAACTTGTAGGAGTTGAAAAGCTGTAAAATAGGAAGAAGAGTTACCAGGATTTTCATATGTGAACAACGCACATTCGTAGGAATACATCCATGATCGTGGGAATGCAAGAAAGAGCTTAAATGTTCTGTTAAAGTAACGATTGTGGGAAGTCATCCATGATCGTCGGAATGGCTTTCATATAAATTATGCTTCTTTTATGTAATGTTTGAAACAACAAATGCTTAGGTACTTTCCTATAATGCATTTAGGCTTAAATGAAGCTTGAAATGAACTTAGTTTGATGATGGATAAAGTGATTAAATGTGTGATATGTTTTGGGTGATAATTGAGGTTATAATTTAATAATGGATTGTTGTACATTAAGTATTCAAATATGGAAATTTGAAGATGTTCTAAGAATGAAAGTGACCCTATAAAGGCTAACATGATTCAAAGAAGAAGAATGAAGTGTTTTGAGTAAAGATGAATGAGAATTTAGATGTTATGTGATCTTATAATACTAGAATAACCTTGGTGAATGATTGATTGAGGAAATTTAGAATAATCAAGTATACTTGAGGTATAAACCTAAGAGTAAGCTAAACATATGCAAGTATAGTGTTAAATGATCATGAGATGTGAACTAAAGATATATAACCAGAATAGTCAAATTGAGCACGCATTATACATAATACTTATTCTAAACAAACTTATCTTAACTTATTATAGAGGAAGGAGATCCAAAGATCTCTTAATGTGACTTATTCGTAGATGCACCATATGATTGCAACAACCATACATGTTTATCTTTAATGGATGATTAAGGCTTGTAAGTAAGAAGGAATCTCTGAAGGTATCCACCTCCCCTCTATTACAGCTCCATTACCACTAATGATAAGCTTAACCCTTGTATTATTTAGGAATGTTAATATAAAGATTTATAATGAGGGAACGAGACATAAATAACTTACTATACTCTAGTTATCATCCCATATCAAAGAGAATTCACCATTTTCTATTCTATACTGATCACATTCAGTGTTTTCCTAAGTTTAAATAATTGCAAAAAGGACTATGAAGTGTCACTTCTTGGCTTAAAGCTTTGGAATTTCTTGCTTTTTATATAATTGACATAAATTCATTTAATCTATAAAAATTAGGGTTTGAAATGATTCTCTTAATTCTTTAGTAAATATATCCTTAATCATCAATGAGATAGAGTGGATTCTTAGTCCTCCATGAGTCTTTTACAAGAACACACTTTTCTAACTCACCTTATTATATGGTTTCCTTATAGCATCCCTAATATAAAGAAAGTTCTTAAGAAAATTGTCAACATCTTTAACCATTTTCTTTAGCAACATCAAATGTGATGTTCAATATACATAAAGACTACTCACTAAAAGATTAACTTGCAATCTGCATACATAAAATAGGTTTTTATTATACTAACGTCTTGCTCTTTTCCTAACTATATCATAAAGGGTTAATAGTCTATATAAGATAACCTTCTTAAAGTGATAGGTAACCTTAAATAGCAATAAGAAAGATGATTTATATTGAGCTCTAAATTGATAGGTATTTGAGGAAATCAATATATAACTTTTATCCTTGTTGATGTTGAGTTTATAAAGTAGTTTAAAATTATTCAAAAAACTAAATAGACATGCCATAAAGTTAAAACAATCTTTAAAAATTAAGGGAAAGTCGTCTGCAAAGGAGAGATAACATATTTTAATTAAATTGCATTTACTATGGAAGATGAAACCAATATTCCTATAAATATCAACTTATAGAAGCCTAATGAGGACTTTAATAAAAAAAGAGATTAGATTTCCTTTTCTAATACCTCTTTCCCTCTTAAAAAACAGAGAAGCTTCTCTATTGATAACAATGTTCTATGATTGTGTAATGGAGCACTCCTGGAAAGCCAAAAGCTTGTAGAGCTTTAAGGATGAAATCCAAATGCATTAAGAATGGTAGGGATTTAGGGGGAAAGAAGAGATAAAACAAATGGCTCTTAACTATTTTCAATTTTCTCTATGATCCTTTACTAATTATACCTCATCCTTATAGACTTTTAAATCCTTCATCACTAAGAAAATCGTAGGAGAGTAATCTAAATTTCTTATAATGCCATTTTCTAATATTTATGTGTAATATGCTCTCTTTAGCCTTAATCTAAATAAAACTCTTAGCCTAGATGGATTCGATGCTATCTTTTTTTAAAAATCTTAGGGGTTGCTTAAAACCTAAATTACTAATGTGATTTTAAAGTTCTTTAGTAGTGGTAGAATGTTAAGGGAATGGAATAAGACTCGCATATGTTTGGATGTTACAATCTCTAACCTTTCCACATTGAAAGACTATGGGCCCATATGCTCTTGCAATACAATCTACAAAGTCATCTCTAAACTGCAATTAAAGTTACTTTTAACCTCAATCATTGGATCTTTCATCAATGAACGTAGGTCTATATGTGATAACATTTTTTTCTAGGAATTATTTAAAGACTATCATATAAGAATCTCAAACAAGAGTTGATTAATGAATATTAATTTCTATAAATGTTTTGACTTAGTAGATCGAATATTGATTTTGCACTCCCTTAAAGCCTTTAACTTCCTTCCTCTAATTAGATAGAGCAATTTATAACTTGTATATCATTAAACATCCTAATTAATAAAGAAGAAATAAAGTTAATCAAAATAGTAAAAAAAAGTAAGGGAAGTTGACCCCTTATCACTTTATATTTTTACATTATGTTTTGAGGTTATGACAAGGCTGATATATCATAATATAACCTCATATATCAATTTTATATTTACAAAATGCAATAAACTAAAAGTTTTCAATCTCCGTTTTATTAATAACCTACTATTACTATATTGTGTTGAGGCTAACTTTGTTACTTTATTAAGTAATTACATCAATAATTTGAATAAGCTATATTTTATGTAACATACCACTCCCATAGAGCATAATCCCGAATGTACTAGAGAATATTAGAGGACATACTCTATGGAAATGATACATTAGGACAATCAAATGAACTAAATAAAGACATCGAATGTATCATAAGCATTCAAAACATTCATTTCTTCTCATTTCTATTATACACATAAAAGGTCACATATGACATATAATTCAAAATCCACATATACATTACACAACATTTTAGAGTTTAATCTTAGTACAAAAATGTGTAGCATGACAAAGGACTCTAACTAGACTCTGCAAATTCAGCTAATCAGACTTTTGAACCATTTTCGTCCCCAAAATGTAAGTACTAAACTTCTAGTATATCGTTTTGGTAGCTAGAACTCCTTTGAACCTGAAACAAAACAACATTGCAATTTTGATGAGTTTTCAAACTCTGTGAGTGAACCATCATCGATGCACTCAAACAATTTATCACAATTTACATATATCACAATTTATCACACTTCAACAAGTATATCATATAAGCCGGTATTACATATTGCATCATATTCTTCATTGACTTCAGTTATATTTCACTATTTCAAAGCAATTCAAGAAATCATTTCAATTTAATCATATGATGCATGTAGGGATGCATAAGTAAATGTACATGTGTTTTCATTCTCATTTTGTTTTGTTGTGACCAAGTGCCTATCAATGTAATTTGTTGTCCTGTACCCATTGTGGATATCGAGTTTATGGCTGGCCCGTACCCATTATAGATACCGAGTCTGTGCTATCAGACCCTGAGGCTCTTTTTCAGAATTATAAGCTCAAAGCTTTTTTCTACACAACGATCACTTTAGTCATAACTCCTTTATCTGATCATGCATTTTAATATGATGAAATGCATCATTTCATATGTTATGTTTTCATTACCTTTCATTTCGGAGTGCTCATGCCATATAACTAACTCCTCAGACCTAAGTCCAACGTTTATCAATCAATTGTACACACATTTCATATTAAACATACAATTCATACAGAAGCACATATAAGTGAGTCTACACATTTAAATTGACTCACAATACACTCCAATAATGCTATTACCTCTATATTTGGGTAATGTCTGGATGTTGACGATCACCTTACACATCTATCGTCATGCAATACATACACACATAGTTCATAAATCATTAAGTTGTTTAATCATATAAATACAGAATCATGCACATGTATATGTTTCATGTTTCAATACATGCTCAATTGACTTTCTGGGTATGTATTCTTATACATAGATCTTGACTATTTAATTTGTGTTTATACACCCTAAGATAATTCAAACATTATAGCTTGTATACTACCATTTTGCAATTAGGTTTATAACTTAAGTTAGCTTGATTTATTCCAAATTCATTAACCATACATTACACTTATCCGTGCACGTTGTGCACCTTTTCATGATCAAAAAGCCTCATATAACACACATAATTGTTACTTTAAATCTGGAATTTCAACAAGCTAAATTTATACATTCACCAAACTTTTTTCAATAATATATATTCATACATTTACCTAATTCTCATTCATAATTACTCCATGTATACACATTACTCATGTCTTTAAGATCATTTTTTCATTAAAAGAACTCATTTATTCCTTTAACAAATCATAATTTCCATCTTTGAACATAACCACATAAAAATAGTTCATTGTTTAGGTTATGACATCAATTAACTTCATAAACTTATCAAGCTCTTAACCAATTAATCAAGCAATATTCTAGGCTCATTACTAGACTTAATCAAGTCTAAATATAGATATTTAGATTGATTTTTCTCAGCTGATTCGACATGTACACAAGGCTGAAATTAAAATTCTAGAATTTGTCATTAACATCACTAATGTATGTAGATTCCTCTTTACCAAAAAAGAATGTACAAAGGTTATTCTTTACTTTGAAAGAAGAATTATAGGGAATTTTATAAAAGAGTTTAAGGGAGTGGATGCAGTCAAGCATTATTTACCAAACCACTATAAATCGAATAGCATTTTCTATTTCCTATACTTTTTAAATTATTATTCAATCGTTTGATTGATTTATGTCAAAGCAATCCTCATACATATACATATATATTGTTAAATTGAGTTCATAGATTACAAAACTTTTGAATTTTATAAATACCTAATTCAATTCCCCCCCCCCCTAGGTGGGTGCCATTAAGACTAATAAGTGGTATCAAAGTGGACCTACTAGGCTAGCGTTACTAAAAACCTATATAAAAAATATTTTATTCACATACTTAGGAGCATCATCATCATCATCATTCAACCAAAAGGGACAAAGTATTAGTAGAGCACCTTTCTTTGATGGGAATGATTACCACTATTAGAAAACTAGGATGAGTTTTTTTTTTAATGGTTAAAAGTGTTGATTTACGGGAAATAGTTTCAGATGGTCCATTTATTCCTAGAAAATTGTTGATAACAGAAAAGTACCCAAATTAAAGGAAAAATAGGAGCCTGAAGATAAGAGATTAATCTTCTTGAATAGTAGGGTTTAGTGTATAATATTTTATGTTTTAAGAAGAAATGAATTTTATATAGTTTCTATTTGTGAAACAACTCATGAAATTTGTTATAATTTAGAAGTTACACATGATGGAAAAAAATCAAAAAGAGAGAATTGAGCATGCTAACACAATAATTTGAATTGTTTTAAATAAAGCATGATGAAAGTATATTTAACACGTACACTAGATTCATTGATATAATTGCTCTCAAAGGTCATGGAAAGACCTATACGAATGTTGAAATGGTAAGTAAGTTACTTAGGTCACTTTTGAAGACATGGGAATCTAAAGTTATGGTTATACAAGAAGACAAGGATCTAACAACACTACCATTAGAGGAACTAGTTACATCTCTCCTTAAATACGAAATGGTGCTCTAAAAGATGCAAGAAAAAATGATGCTTCCAAGGAAACAAAATACTTAGCATTCAAAGTCTCGAAGGAAGAATCAAATGAAGAGGAAGAGACATCAATTAGTGAAAGTGGTGAAGAAGACATTACCTTAATCATTAAAAGAATTCAAGAAGCTCTTACATAAGAATTTTCCAAAAGAAAGGACTTTCAGGAAGGTAAAAATGATTTAAAATATAAATCATCTAACATTATTTTCTTTAAATATATAAAACCCAATGATACGAAGTCACGATGCCTTTTACTCAAGGATGATGACAAGTATGAAAGAAACTATAAGAAAGAGAAGAAGAACAAATACAAGAAGAAAACACCTAAAGCATCTACTTAGAATGACATAAGTGAATTTGAAAATGAGCATTTAAAAGAAGAGATAGCCCATATTACTTTATTGTTACATACAGTGATGAGGTAACATCCAACCGAATTCGTGTGATAGTGATAGTGATTTGACAAATGATGAATTAGTTGAAAGTTTGTAAATCATGAGTAACAAAAGAAAGAAATTATAATCCAAAATTAAGGATGTTCAAAAATAGTTAAATGCATGAATAAATGAGAATGAAAAGATAAAAAATGTATTGCATTGCATTAAAGCATCAAAAAATGTAATAATTAGTGACCATAATGACTTACATACATTAAGAAATGAGAATGAAACATTGAAAAATAAGGTAGATACCCTAAAGGACTCATTGTCCAAGTTTAAAAAAGGAAATGAAAAATTAGAGAACATTTTAAAAGTTCAGAAGAATTCTAATAATAGGCTTGTAATAGGATACATCCATGGAAGTGAAGCCAATTCTAGAACCAAGTTTGTAAAGTAAGAAATTTGCATAGTGAAAAACCTTTGTATAAAGTGAAAAACGAGATTGGAGCATCCACAACTAAGCATATGCATATACATGTCACATCCACTAGCAATAAGTCTAAAAGCAAGCATCATGTTTTCATATATAGCTTAAATCTACTAGTACTAAGTCTAAAAGCAAGCATCATGCCTTCATATATATCTTAAAATATAGATATAAAATTCAATTATCTCAAGGGAAGAATAGGCATAACTTCTAAGATAAAATACATACACATCTATACCTTTTTAGAACTCAAAGAAGTGTGCATCAAGCCTTCATTCATTGTAGGTATCATATCTATAATCATGGTAGCTCATTTTCACTACCTTAAGAAAATATTCAACACCTTTAATGTCTAAAGGAAGATTCCTCGTTATGCATACCTAGGAGAGCAATGCATTTATATATCCTCATCACCCACATAACATGGTATGTCATTTATGTGGTAAGTATAGACATGTTGATAGATTTTTTTATTAAACAAAAGGCGGTAAGCAAACCCTTGAAAGTGTGAGTTAAAAAAAGGATCCTAATAATCAAGGAACCAAACTCATTTAGGTTACTAAATCATATTGATTAGCATATTTTGCAAGAGAAAATGATAAGAAGTAGAGATATTCATAGAATTAAGTATTAATTTAAAACAATTTATGCCTTTTGTCTTTATGAATCTAACTCTCTTATGTCTAAGAAAGTTTTGAAATTTTTTATGTAAAATGTAAAAAAAATTATTCCGTAAGGTGAAAAAGAATAATCATCAAAGACTTTTCCAAGAATTCAATTGTTAAGCAAAGTGAGGGAGATGAGAAAGATGAGAGGCTTCCAATTGATTGAAAATTTAAGAAGAATCTTCGTTCGAATCATATCATAAGTAATGTTCAATAAAAGGTACCTATTAGTTCATACTTTATAAATTTCTCACATGTTGCTCTTATTTATCAATTTGAGTACAAATTCTTAAAGATGAATGTTTTTTTAATAGGTTTGTACTATGAATAAAAAAATTAACATTTATTTGGTATATTGTGGAACTAAACTTAGATATTACGTGCAAATAGGGATATTAAGTTAAAACTTACTAGATGCAGTTTCATTAAACCAATGAATGATGTTATTAGGAAAGGATTGGACATAATTCTATGTGTTTAAATTATCTTTTAATATTTATAATAATTATCGATTGTTATTTTCATAATTTATTAAATTTTTTTATGTTTAATTTAAATTTCAATGGTTGTTTCTCAAGCTATCTAATCAACTAGTTGAGCAATATCTTAATATGGTCAACTAGTATCCTTAATATTAACCCTTAGTTTGCTTTCTAGTGAGTTTTTTAGTTACCTAGTCATTTTGTTGGTCACCCATAGAGACACATTGTCTATCCAATACCCTCCTGTGGTCGACCAATGTCCATGTATCTGACATTCCTTTTATTTTCTAATAAGTTCATTAGTACCTTGGTCTCTAATTTGGATAACACTTAGACATATTGGTCGATGAATTTCCTTTTATCGTTAACCAATATCACTTCACCTATACAGTAATTTCTTTTTAGTAAGTTGTAAGGAGTTTGGTCACTCCTCTGATTGACCAATGTCTCCTTTTTTGAGAAACTTCTCCTTCCACTGAGTTTATAAGTAGAATGGTTATATATACTAGTCAACCACACCATTCAGTGGTCAATCAGTTTGGATATTTATTTGATATTAAATACCTCTTTTTTTATTGATATTGAATTATGTTCTTAATATTTTATTATGTCTTATGCATGAATTAAAGGGGAGCTAATCACTATCTTAATAGTTGTTTATATGCATAATTTTATTATTATCCTCGAATATCATAAATGTTTTATCATTATCAAAAAGGGGATATTGTTGAACTAAGGGATGTTTAAATCAATCTTTTAATGATAAACAAATATAATTACTATTAATGAGTTTATTACTTGGATGAAAAGTAATATAAGAACAAAATGAATTCATAAACTCAATAAGTTAGCTTATGAAGTTGATAAAGAGAAGTTGAAGTTTACAATCACTGAAATGAAGACCAAAACCTAGAAAAAAAAAGAATATTAAGGCTTATTAAGATCATTTTTTTAGTTTGTAACGTTAATTTTAATCTCATTTAATCACTTTGATGTTCTAAAAGGCTCACCATACACAAATATCTCATTTTACTGAATTACATGAATCTTTCTATTTATTCAGAAGCATTGAAGTCATTGGTTTTAATATAAAAGTCTCTTAATCATTTAGAAAATTTCTTTTGAGATAATACGGTATAGGTCCTAGAATTTTGAATGGTGGATTACTCTCTCTATTTATAATCATTAAACCCTAAATCATAACTCCTAATTGAATTATGGAATTTGCAATCTCTCAATTAACAAAAAACCCACAAATCCAATCAGCTCTTAAGCCCCTTAATAGACTACCGAGTCCTCACATGAGATCTCTCTTCATCTAAATTCCTGATTTGATTATTTGTGTGATCTATTAGATCGTTTAACTCTTATTACCCAATCTAATCATTTTACTATTGGTTCACTCTCTCGATTTGTTACCGAAGCATGCAAGTTCAACAAATAATCACAACATCCAATGTATTAACACCAAAAGAAATCACATTAACATTGATTCAAAAACAAATCCCTAAAGAAGTTTAGAACGTCATCATCAAACCCAAATCCATCACTATCAAATCCATCTTATACATTTAAAATAAAAAATAATAAAGATGAAATGAAATTTCATTTAGAAAGGTCGGAATAGATCGGGAAGATAGTAGCATTGTAGCCCTTCTTCCTTTCTCCTCTGTAAAAAACTTCTCTATTTTTTTAGATAAATAGAAAACAACTTTTGCTATTCTTATATAGAGCTAGGGTATATAGTTATGGGAGTCTTCCTAATTAGGAAAACTCCTTATTTGGAAATATCCCTAATATAGCTAGATATTACAGCTAAGGATAATCTATAAGGATAATCTCTTGATTAAGGGACTATCTATTATTACGGGATTCTCTACACTCCCCCTCAAGTTGGTGCAAAGATGTCTATCATGCCCAACTTGCTAATTTTTTCTTCAAATGGTTGTCTGAATAGCCCCTTTGTGAAGACATCTACTCTTTGTTCTTTAGTAGGAACAAATGGGATACATATGCTTCCATCTTCCATTTTTTCCCTTATAAAGTGCTTATCCACCTCTATATGCTTTGTCCTTTCATGAAGTACTGGATTGTGTACAATATTAATGGCTGCCTTATTGTCACAATACAACTTCATAGGAGGCTTAACTTCCAAATTTAACTCAGACATAACTCTTCGGAGCCATAAAACTTCATACACTCCTTAAGCCATAGACCTGTACTCAGCTTCTGCACTACTTCTAGCTACTACATTCTGCTTTTTACTCCTCCATGTCACCATATTCCCCTATAGATAGGTGCAGTAGCTTGATGTTGACCTTCTGTCAGTAATGGAGCTAGCATAGTCTGCATCTGTGTAGACTTCTATGCCTCTTTCTTCCTTCTTTTCAAAGAACAAACCCTTACCAGGACATCCCTTTAGATACTTCAAAACTCTGATAACAGCCTCCTAATGTTCTTCATATGGTGAGTGTATAAATTGACTTACTAAGCTGACTACAAATGTTATATCTGGCCTGGTGTGAGATAAGTAAATTAGTTTCCTAACAAGTCTTTGGTACCTTTCCTTGTTTACTGGAGTACCATTTTCGGGGTGCCCAAGTCTTTTCCCGTGTTCCAATGGTGTATCACACGGTTTACAATCACTTAAACCTATCTCTTTTAATAAATCCAAGGTATATTTTCTTTGAGTCACCATAATTCCCTTCTTGGATCGAGCTACTTCCATACCAAGGAAATATCTAAGTTGCCCCAAGTTTTTTACTTTAAATTCCTTCCCAAGCTGAGTTTGTAAGTTCTTTATCTCCACTTGATCACTTAGAGTAATTACGATATCGTCCACATACACTATTAGGACAACAATCTTACCTTCCCTATTCTTTTTAGTAAACAGGGTATGATCTAATTGACCTTGGGAATACCCCTTACTTGTTACAAATTTGGTGAATCTGTCAAACCAGGCTCTCGGGGACTATTTTAGTCCATATAAGGACCTTCTAAGTTTGCACACCTTGTCTCCAAAGCTGTTCTCAAACCCAGGAGGTGGCTCCATGTACACTTCCTCCTCCAAATTCAAGAAGGCATTTTTTACATCTAGTTGTATTAGAGGCCAGTCTAAACATGCAGCCACTGATAATAGGATCCTGACAGTGTTCAACTTTGCCACTGGGGAGAATGTCTCAGTGTAGTCCACCTCAAATGTTTGAGGATAGCCCTTTGCCACCAATTGAGCTTTAAATCTTTCTATTGACCCATCTGCATTGTATTTAATGGTAAATATCCATCGGCATCCAAGCAATTTCTTTCCTCTCGGTAGATCTGTTTTCTCCCATGTGCCATTCTTTTCCAAGGCCTTCAACTCTTCCAACACCGCCTCCTTCCACTCAGGAATAGCCAAAGCATCATGTATATTGTTTGGAATTTCCACAATGGTTAGTGTGGAAATAAAGGCAGAAAAAGTTGGACACAATTTTGCATTAGAGACAAAGTTGGAAATAGGGTATTGTGTGCATGATCTTTTCCCTTTTCTCATTACAATAGAAAGAAAAATATCACCAGGGAGATCATTTGAGTTACCTGATTGGGTGCTATTGATCTCAGTTTCGGATTGAGAGATGTCAGGACTTAGATTCGGGGATGATAATTGGGTTGTATCAAAGATTACTTCCCTTGCTCCCCTGCTA
>JANQBM010000007.1:6135816-6147990 GCA_025594535.1 Erythroxylum domingense
TTATCTACTATGCATGTGCATATGTAAATGCATGCATATGCCACTGTTCACTAGCAATTGGTGAGGGGATGTTACAGCTTGCCTCAAATGGTTATGGTTAAGAAACTCAGGATAATAGACAGTGAGTCCATTGTAATTGATACCATAGTATTCCACAATGACCGTGATTAAGTACCCCATGCCCAAATTATTGCTTCTCTTTCTTAGAGAAGCAGTAATTGCATTAAAGATACAAGTGGAGGTATAAACTTGGACGCTATGATCCATGCACTACAATATGAAAAGTTTTTTGTCGAACACTTGTTAGTTTTCGTTTTTTCAAAGACAGTTTGACATATAAATTTGTTCAATAACAAGTATTCAGGATTTTGAGTAATGTTATTGTGGGCATTTTTAGCATCAAAGCTCTCCATCCCAATCAATTTCGCTCAATAGTAGGTGGCTCCACCGATTTCATACAAAATGTCATAATTTAAGCTGTATGGTTGACCCCGCAATAAAAACAACAAGTCTTTAAGTTGGTTGGCTCAAATTGAAGAGTTGTGAAGAATTCTAGGGTTAATTCTTCGTAAACAAGATAATTAAATCACAAAAATCTATCTCAATGAATTCTTCCTCCAAGGGCTCAACCTTCTCTCTCAATCCTATTCTTTCTAATTTATCAAAATCAAAGTATTTAGGCACACTTATTTTCTTAAGAATGAGGTTATAAAACTAGTTACCTTCCTCCTCAAAGAAGATCGGGAAAGGTGAGTTGTAGTCCACTGTTTGGTTTCATTATTCGAGGCCCGATACTTAGATTTTGCCTTTTGGTTGGGTACACTTAATCGTCTGCTTAATGTGTGGTCCCATTGGAATGAGAGTTGTGAAAATATTGGAGAGAGTTGAAGACTGAAGATGGGTAGAGAGAAGTGAGAGGAGTTAAGTTCTTGGGTTTAGAAAGAGAGTGAGAAAGTGAAAGGTGTAAGAAAAATGAGGTTAACTATAAATATATATGGTAGGAAGGGTAAAAAGGGTAAGAAAAATGAGGTTAACTATAACTTAATGTACTTCTTTTGCTTATGGTGGTTCGAACAAGTCCTGTAATGGTAGCACAATCATAGGTCTCATAAATTGCAAATGAGCTACCAAACTATGATTTCCACCACCATTCTTCTTCGTCTTCTTCTTCCGTTTATTCCATCAGGATTGTGGTTTTTAAGGTGAATCCTTGTGATCATCACTATGTTTGACCTCTCCATAAGACTTGGTTCTCTTAATGATGTCTACAGAATTTTGAGAACTTCTTCTATCCTTGGACACGTTAAAGGACACCTTCTCATTCCCCACCTTTAGAGTCAACTTGCCTTTATCAACATTTATAATAGATCAGACGATGGCTAAAAATGGTTTTCCAAGGATAATTGATATCTCCAAGTCTTCCTCTATATCCAGAACTATGAAGTTTGTGGGAAAGGTAAATGTTTCCACCTTAACAAGAATGTTCTTTATTATACCTTTCAGACGGTGAATTGATCGATAAACCATCTGTACACTCATCATGGTTGGTGTTATTTCTCCTAACTTCATCCTTTGTATAAAGTGCAAGGCATCACACTTATGCCAACTCCTAAGTTTGCAAAAGCCTTATCCACTTTGACATTACCTATGATGTAAGGAACGTAAAAATCCCCTAGATCATTTTGTTTCCATGGTATTGTCGCCATTTCATTAGAGTTCTCCATGCTCCCTACTTCACTCGCCAGCTTTTCCAACTCCTTTTTGTTGATTAGTCTCTCTTGTATGGATTCCATAAGAGTGAGTAGCATCTTCAATTGCTTTATTACCTCAAGGACTTCCTTCAACTCCATTTCTTTTTACTTATGTTGTGCTAAAATAGGGTATGGAATTGCAGGTCGATACTCCTTGATTTCCTTCAGGTTATGTTCATTTAGAAGGAGATTTCTATCAGCCCTTTTCTTTTCCTTCTCCATATCTTCTTCAGCTTGGTCAAGCTTCTCCTCAATGGCCTGGTTGATAACCATGATTCTTCCTTTGGGTTTACTACCTATGGTGTAAGGAATGTAAAAATACCCTATATCATTTTGTTTCTATGGTATTGTTGCCATTTCATTATAGTTCTCCATGCTCCCTACTTCACTCACCAACTTTTCCAGCTCCTTTTTGTTGATTAATCTCTCTTGTATGGATTCCATAAGAGTGAATCATATATTCAATTGCTCTATTACCTCAAGGACTTCCTTCAACTCCATTTCTTTTTACTTATGTTGTGCTAAAATAGGGTATGGAATTGCAGGTCGATACTCCTTGATTTCCTTCAGGCTATGGTCATTTAGAAGGAGATTTCTATTAGCCCTTTTCTTTTCTTTCTCCCTATCTTCTTCAGCTTGGTCAAGCTTCTCCTCAGTGGCCTGGGTGATAACCATGATCCTTCCTTTGGGTTTATTACCTATGGTGTAAGGAATGTAAAAATACCCTAGATCATTTTGTTTCCATGGTATTATTGCCATTTCATTAGAGTTCTCCATGCTCCCTACTTCAGTCGCTAGCTTTTCCAGCTCCTTTCTGTTGATTAATCTCTCTTGTATGGATTCCATAAGAGTAAATCATATCTTCAACTGCTCTATTACCTCAAGGACTTCCTTCAACTCCATTTCTTTTTACTTATGTTGTGCTAAAATAAGGTATGGAATTGCAAGTCGATACTCCTTGATTTCCTTTAGGTTATGTTCATTTAGAAGGAGATTTCTATCATCCCTTTTCTTTTCCTTCTCCCTATCTTCTTCAGCTTGGTCAAGCTTCTCCTCAGTGGCCTAGGTGATAACCATGATCCTTCCTTTGGGTTTATTTCTGTGATACTTGGAAGGCTCCCTAAATTTCGTGTAGACAGTGCATCTGTCAACTGGCCCATTTGGACTTCTAAGCTGTGAATGGAGGATGCATAATTCTTTGTCACTTGTTAAAATTTTTCTTCAAATCTCTTATACGCATCATCCATACTTCCAATCTTATCTGATATCTTGTCTACTTTGGCATCTATGGAATTAGGTTTCTCTTGTTGAAAAGCAAGTGGCCGTTGAGGTCAAAATTGACCTCCAGCATTGTTTGACTATAAAAAGTTTGAATGATTCTTCCACTCAGGATTCGTGTTTGAAGAGGAGTTGTTCACTCCACCATGACCAAACTGTACTCCTATATACTTAATTTGTTCTATTTCATTATGTTGCATTAGGAAGTAACCAATGGTATCATGATTATCCTAGCCGCATAGCTCGTATTTTTTTTGAATGGCCTTAATAGGCTAAAGAAGAAGCTTTCATGTTGTTTAGCTATCGTGTTAAGCTGTGAATTTTTTCTTGCTTCTCTGTCATTTGGTCAACAAATATAGCTCCCTTCTATTCTCATACGGTTATGTGTTGTCTACTTTAGTCATTCTTCCATAGACAGCTATTACTGGCCATTTCTTCAAGCAACTCCTCCGCTTAGTCAATAGTCTTTCACATAAGCGATCTACCCAATGATGCATTTATGGTACCTCTCGTAGGTGGATTGACTCCATTGTAGAAGGTTTACAAAAGAAATTCTTTTGGTAGCTTGTGGTATAGACACCTCCTTTGTAAATCCTTATATCTTTCACATACCTCATAAATTGATTCCCCATCACTCTATTGGAAGTTTGTGATTTCTTTTATCATCTTCGTAGTTTTAGTGAGGGGAAAATACTTGTCCAAGAATGCACATACCAATTGCTCCCACGTTGTGACATTCGAGGGAGTGAGAGAGTGATACTAAGCTAAAGCTCTATCCCTTAACGTAAAGGGGAAAAGCCTCATCCTAACAGCATCTTCCGACATTCCATGATATCAAAAGGTATCATATATTGGATAGTTGCATCGTATATTTACAGGTAATTTGATCATGGAATTTAAGGAGATTCTTAGAAGTGGACCTAAGCAAAGGTTGCTTATCAAACCACTATAAATCATATTGCATTTTCTATTCTCTATCCTCTTTAAATTATTATTCAATTATTTTATTGGTTTATATTAAAGCAATCCATTTATTCATATATATATATATATATATATATATATATAGATTGTTGTTAAATTGAGTTTATAGATTTAAATAACTATTGAATTTTAAAAACACCCAATTTATCCCTACTTTTTGGGTGCCTTTAGGGACTAACACAGTCATAGTAAAAGTTATACTAATAATTTTGTTCACTATATTGAATTTTAATTATCCACGAGACTTAGATACACAATCTCTATTACATTTTCATTCTTGTAATATTCAATCAGTTAGAAGGTAATATTACATTTTAATGTTATTTTTTATAATAAAAATTGATTACATAGAACTCACTAAGGTAATGAGAAAAAAAAGATCTTTTATAGTTTCATATTGTTATTGAAAATTCCATGATGATTGGATGTGTTTTTAAAACTAATAATGAAAGTTAAACTATAATTACCTGTATAAAAAGTCATTGTTTCTAAGTGCTTCCAGCATATAAATCCTCTATATCATTTTCTATATGAAATCATCATTGTTATTGCATTTTTAGTAAAAATGATAGTCACAATAAATATGCAAATTAAAATAAATATGCAAGTGAAGTAGTGTCATTAACCAAGTTTAAATACTCATCGAATTTATTACGGTAAGTAGAACTTGAGAAATTTGATATAACTATTAGTACTTAATAGCACTTAAGTGGGAGTTGAATGGAGTACTTATGGTTGTACGGGAAGACAATTTTGCCCTTAGGGGGCAATTTTGTAAATTTTCCAAATGATGGACAGTTATTAATTGTAATTTTAGTTTTTCAATAAATTACAGGTTAAATTACGTACTCTGATCCAGATAAGGGTAATACAGTGGCCCAATAAATGATTTAGATTAATGGGTCAAAGTTTGGGTAGAAAATGGGTCTCTTTTAAGGTGGACCTGGTCCATATCGACTTTGTGATGGGGAAGTCCGATATGGAATCTATATAAATAGGTTATGATCTCCTACAGTTGTTCATATCATTCACGAGCATTCAAAACTCTGACCCATTAAGAGGGGGTCATGTTTTGAGAAAACTGTACAAAAGGCCTAGACCATGTGCCGGTGAACATTTTCTATAAACGCCCTAGGAGATTGGAGCTCGTTTAGCAACCGAAATCAGCTTCAGAATATGGGATGGAACTAAAATCAGGTATTCCATATTTCTTCGTTTTTAATTCTTTCACAACTAATCCTAAGTACTTAATAAGGTATGTTCTACGTATTACATGTACTCCATAAATATGTTAAAAAAATGTTGAATAACCTCTGTAACATTTGTTTTGTAACTTAACAATAAATGAATGAAGTTAAAAGGATACAGACCAACTTTTGGTCATAAAAAGCATATTCCTATGCTTTCTTTATATAAAGTAGATTTCTTTGCTTTTCTTTTTCACTTTTGTCTAGTTGCGCTTTTACTTATTCTTTCAGTAATAGGTAAACGCCAACCTAATGCCTATATAAGACAACGTTGTAAGCTAGAAGCGATATGAAATAAAAGCTCCCTTTGTATAATTTACCTCTTACTTTCTCGCGTCTCAGCCTACAGAAGCAACCAGTTCCTATAATTAGTTATGAATAACCAATGTACTATTTGTAATCAGTTACAAACTGATATTATGTATTTTGAAAGTTTAGTTATTCAATATAAAACTGAAAAAGATCATTTTGAAGAACATTATAATTATTTATAGTTTTTTATAAACAATAACGGTTTGAAACCTATTAAAGAAAAATTAAATTCATCAACTTATTTATATCACACTTATTCTCAAGAATTATTAGAACTTCAACTTAGATTACATATACATCAAACTCAAACTCATCAATAATATGGCTGAAATAATTAATGAATTAGATACAGAAAATATTGAAAATAAAACTATTTTAGATATTGATAATTTAGAATTAAAAGAAGCAAAAGGTATTTTTCACCTTACAACATTATTATCACAAGAAAAACAAAAAAATATAGCTAAAACACAATTAAATCTCAAATCAGGACAAGATATAAAGTATCACCCCTTTCATAATTTGATAAATAGATAAAATATTATTTATTATGGAAAATTAATTCATGAAAGTCCAATACTAATTGATCAATGTAATGGACACATTAGGCTTAACCTTATCGACTAAGAAAAAATTTACAAATAATTACAAAAAATCCCTGAAATTAAACGGAATAAAATTGGTTATATTCACCTTTATACTATTCAGATTTTATTAAAATCTACCTTTCAAGAAGGCATTGACTCACCTATTAGATTAGCAATTATAGATGAAAGATTAACCGAATTAAAAGAACAAATAATTGGAATCATAAATGGTAATCTTGCCTACGGAAAAATTAAATTTAATACTAGATTAAAATTAGGAATACCATTACAATCACATAATTTAGATGAAACAATTACTATAGCCTATAAATTTTATCGAGAAAATTTAATGACTACTGGACAATATCCTTTTTCTATTACTTACCAAATAAGTTATGCCCTAACAAAGTCTCATCATAGCATTGAATTTAAAAATACCGATAGAATTTATATGGATCAATTATTTAGTGATGTAGCTAAAATTGGAATTAATTTAAAAGCTTCTTTAAGGGAATTACCTGAAATTAATTATCCAATTCAACTTCCCTTGTCTTCAGCTCCTAGATTATCCCTATCACACAATGTATACAATCAAAAATCAAGTCCTTTATATAAATATCAATCGTGTCGATTAACTAAACCAATTAGATTTACCGAACCAGGAACTAATTTAAAAAATTCAATTTGCATAACAGATCCTAAAATAACAAATCAACAAGAACTAGATAACGAAGAAAAGAATATAGGAAAAGATATTAGTAGTATTAAAACACAACTTAAAGAATTAACTGAACATGTTAAAACTACTCTATGAGTATTACTAAACAAGTTACAGAATTATTATAAAAACAGTTACAAATTGAAGGTCAGTTAAAGGAACTAATACAAAATCAATTAACTATATTTCAAATAATCCAAAAATTTATAAATGAAAATACGGCTATAAGAGAATTAACATATCAAATTGATAGAAAAATAACTAATATAATACAACAAATAGAAAAAGAAAAACAAGTAACAAAATTGGTATCAGAGCTATTTGACCCCCATCACATCGTCGGTTCGAATCCCAGCTCAAGCAATCTGGGAGTGAAATTCCGTGGTGTCAGTATGGGCTGCGATACGAAGCGTGGTGGACTAGCTTCAATATCCTGGTATCCGCTAACCCTCAACTCGAGTTTTGGGGACTAGCTCAAATATCCTGGTGTCCGCTAACTCTCAACTCGAGTTTTGGGTAGCAAAGTGGTATCAGAGCTATTTGACCTCATCACGTCGTCGGTTCGAATCTCAGCTCAAGCAATCTGGGAATGGAATTCTGTGGTGTCAGTATGGGCTGCGCTGTGGAGCGTGGTGGACTAGCTTAAATATCTTGGTGTTTGCTAACCCTCAACTCAAATTTTAGGTAGCAAAGTTGTTCACTATATTGAATTTTAATTATCCAAGAGACTCGGATACATAATCTTTAATGTTACATTTTCATTTTTGTAATATTCAATCAGTTAGAAGGTAATATTACATTTTAATGTTATTTTTATAATAAAAATTGATTACATAGAACTTACTAAGGTAATGAGGAAAAAAAAGATCTTTTATAGTTTCATAGTGTTATTGAAAATTCCATGATGATTGGATGTGTTCTTAAAATTAATAACGAAAGATAAACTACAATTTACCGCTATAAAAAATCATTGTTTCTTAAGTGCTTCGAGCATATAAATTCTCTATATCATTTACTATATAAAATCATCATTATTATTGCATTTCTAGTAAAAATGATAGTCACAATAAATATGCAAATGAAAATAAATATGCAAGTGAAAGTAGTGTCATTAACCAAGTTTAAATACTAAACGAATTTATTAAGGTAAGTAGAACTTGAGAAATTTGATATAACTTAATAGCACTCAAGTGGTTGTTGAATGGAGTACATATGGTTGTACTCCATAAATATGTTAAAAAATATATTGAATAACCTCTGTAACATTTGTTTTGTAACTTAACAATAAATGAATGAAGTTAATGTATTCTTGTTTTATAATTTCCTTGTTTCCTCTTCTTCTCGATTTGCAGCAAATTGTTTTTTGGGATCATAGTTGATTATCCTCAAAGTTCTAGGTTAATAGATGACGAGTAAATGTTCATACTAAGCCATCGGACAAGTTACGCTTGCAAACGTAGGTAAGCCTTTAAACGGTAAAACACAGATAGCTAAGCGTGGGCTTAAAAATTGTGGGGGACAGGGGACAAATAACAAGCTTAAGAAACAATCTTTTGAATAGTGTAAATAAATAGCAGACCAGTTTGCCCTAGATGTTGTGTTTGGCCTACAGTCGGAGTCGTACTCTTTCCATATTAAGAATGCTAATGTCTTAAAAAGTTAAAAGCTATGGGACTGTTGATGTCCGAGCTTAGAGGGACACATCTTTTTGATAGTTACCAACATTGATTTGCCTTCCTCCTGATTTAGACTCATCTCCTGCACCATGTGCTTCTTATCGTGTTTGAAATGTCGAATGAGTGTTCCTCAGAAGAAACTAAAATGACAATTATGGGATGGCTATATATTTATAAATAAAAGAATAGCATTATTAGGATATTAAAGGCAGCAAGCGACAAAATAGGCAATGTAAGCTTAGGTCTTTGGAGAAAAAAGCACGATCAATGGTTGTAGCGGGGCCAGCTTTTTTCATATTCACCTTTGTAGCAATATAAAATTGAGGGCTTGACTTGGTAATGCAAGATTTGTGGTAAATATCTTATATCATATGGTACTGAGATATTCATTACGATTTTGATGATTGTGGAGCCCACTTCTTGAAAGAGCTGTGATTCCAATGGGCCCCGACTTTTGCATCCTCGGCGCGGCTCGGAGCCATGTGTTCAAACTTCAAATCCCTATACTTTCTGCGCGCTGGAGGGAAATGGTTGAGCTGTCCATGTCTCCAACACTTGTGTATATATTGTTTATGAAAAGGGGCATTTTTCAGGTATATTATATATATACTTAAAAGTAAAATTGAATGTTATTTCAGGATAAGGTGGTGTTCCTTTTCTCTTGGGGTCATTTTCTCTTCTTTATACAATGTGTCCTACGAGTTGCCCATTCTCTTCACTTTTGATTAAATAGGTTACATGTAGCTAACCTCCTACTGGTTCCTCAACATTCTTAGGTGGGTAACTAAACTGATTGTTTAACAACTCAATTGTGGATGAGTGAAAGTAACCAATTACCTAATAATCTTTTTGTAGATATGGTCGAGAATTGCAATTTATTTATTGAGAGCAAAAAGAAGGAAATATAAAATAGAAAAGGGGGAATTGTGATAATCATCTCATCTGCCTATTATTTTCTTTATTGTTTATTTAAGTTGCCTAATCATTATCGCATGCCCGAGCCCAACCTTTATGCAGAAGCAAAACATACTCCATTCTCGATGTGAAATGCAAACATGGGCAATTTAAAACAAACCACCTCACCACCGGAAGATAGTAACCATCTTTTCTTTGGTACATTTAAAAGCAATGATATGAATATTGTATTGGATTTAGTATCGGATTTGATTTTAGTATAGTATAGTATTGATAGCGGTCAATATCAAATACTGTTTTAGATCATTTTTTAAAATTATAAAATAGTCTCTTAATTTTATCAAATTAAAAAAATTCCTCAATATATTATTTTATATAATTTTTTTACTTTACTTCAATCTTATCTTAGAAGAAGATCGTAATAATATAAACTTCATATAATAAATATTTCTTTATTTCTATTATTATGATTTTTACATATTTCTCACAACAAAGTTTTAAAAAATCATTTAATTCCTATATAAATATAAAATTAATAATAATACAAAGTAAAAATATGCATTTATAATATCTGAATTTAATTTCAAATGCTATCTTTACATATTTCAAAAGTTATAATAATTTTAAGGACTTATACACTAAAAAGTATATAGATCATAAATACGAAATATATAAATTTAAAAAATATTTATTTAACATAAATAAATTATGTTAAACCAATACACTTAGTTATATAATCTATAATCACTTTGTATAATTCTCCTTACATAAAAAATTATTTAATTCACTCTTATTTGTACTTTTACTATTTATTAAATGAATTGTAGAAAATCTTATCATATTTCTTTTTATGTATAGTTAATTATTATATGTAGTAGAAATTTTAATTCTTTTCAATTTAGTCCTAAATTTTTTAACCTTAAAATTTTAACCAATATTTTAATTACCTGTCAATATTAGTCGATATCGACTGAAAGAGCCAGTACTGATTGGTACCAAAGTTCAATATGGTACTCTTTTGTTAGGTACCAATTTTTGGCCAATACAGTTAGTATTAATCAGTGTGGCATGATGTTCAAACTTGTGTTTAAAAGATATGCTCAAATTCCAATGTTATTATTCAAGCTTTTAATTAGTAGTACATCAATTTTTTATAAGGCAAAAAAGAAATATATTTATGTATATATAACATACACTATATATTATAAGGATAATTAAGGATATGTATGAAGGTGCTAAGACCTATGTAAAAGATGACAGAAGGGAATATCGGGTATCTTTCTATAGATATTAGAAAATAACAAAGATCCTCGTTGAACAATTTCTTATTTACAGTAGTTATGGATAAGTATACTAAGAATATTTAAGAGGATGTGCCTTGGTGTATGTTATTTGTTGATGACATTATGTTAGTTGAGGAAACAAAAGGAGGATGTTAATGTTAAACTAGAATTTAGAGGGATATGTTAGAGTCACAAGACTTTAAATTGATGAAGATTAAAATATATGTCATACCACAGAAAGATTGAATTAATTATTTTGGATCTATCATTCAAAGTAGTGGCATGATAAAGGACAACATAGTTGCACTATATCAAATTAGGATGGTTTAAATGGAGGGGTGCTAGGAATTTTACATGACAAGAAGATACTATTTACGCTAAAAGGTAAATTCTATCTTCTAGTAATTAGGCTGATATGCTTTATAGGACAGAATATTGGTCCATCAAACTGGTATGTAGTCAAAAATTAATGGTTGTGAAAATAAAAATGTTCCGTTATATGTGCAACATTATACGAAGAGATAAGGTCATGAATTTAGTAATAAAAGACAAGTTGAAAGTTACTAATATTAATAATAAATTAAAGGAGACAAAGTTTAGGTGATTTAAATTTGTTAAGAGGAGACATCTTGATGTATTAGTAAAAAAAAAAAAGAGAAGATTGTACTTAGAGAATATAAAAGAAGAAGAGGAAGACTCGAGAAGAAGAATATTGCCTTAGTAAAGCTTATTAAGAACATAGCCTTTAATAAAAAATACTTTGATGATCTAGAATATTGATAAATGATCCTACTTAGAAAGGTGTTTCTCTAAACATAGACCTTTCGAATGTTTTCTTTCAATTCTTATGGATTTTATTAGCATTTACACTTTTTTTTCACAAGTCTTTTTTTTTCTCTCTCAACTATTTATTTATTTGTTTACTTTACATATTTACTAATTTTATCTTTATCTTTATATTATCTTTACTTATCTTTATTTTTATTTTTATCTTTATATATTTATTTTATTTTTATATCCTTTTTACTAATTAGGAGTAACATTAATTACTTCTAGGCTCTTCCTTACGTCTTAATAAGATTCTGCTTATTGTTGTTGGAAAAGATATAAGTTAATACAAATGGTAGGTGGCGATGCATAAACTAATTTATTTTTTGAAAGGCGCATAAACTAATTTATGTAATGAAGAGATACTATAGATCAGAGTAACGGATTTCGTACCGCACCGGCCGAAAATCGGTACGAAATTTGTAACGTCGGTACCGGCCGCAAATAGCGGCCGTTACCGGCGTTTACCGGTAGGTACCAGCCAGAACCAATAATTCCGGCCGATACTGTAAGTTCCGAAAATTGCAAGGACTAAATTGCAATTTCCGGAAGTTTAACCTAATTTTAATTTACTAACCCCCCCCCAGGCGCCCCC
>JANQBM010000007.1:6148090-6183672 GCA_025594535.1 Erythroxylum domingense
CATATTAATTGTGGTTATTATTTATATGTGAAATATTTAAAAATTATTGTCATTTTATATTAAATTACTAATTGTGATTATTATTTGTTATTATGATTTTTGAAAATAGGGTTGATGTAAACTTGTAAACAGGAAACTGTACAGTATATAACTGTATAGTATATAACTGTACAATATATCAGTGGACTATTTTGTAAATTGTTAAAATTTCAGGGACTATTTCATAAATATAAAAATTGCCCGAAACGGTACTCGGTATTGACCGATATCGATATAGTACCGTTCCAGACCTCAATTCGGTACCAAGTTCGATACGATATTCGCAACATTGCTATAGATTAAATAATACAAAACTATATTAGGCTTGGAGTAAGTAATCCAGGATTGCCATTATTATTTTTCTTCTTTTTAGTAAACTAGAGAAAAATATTTAAAAGAGGCCCTTTAATCTCTCCCCCACAAAAGCGCAGCTTCGGCGTGCTCGCTAGCTTTTCTCTTCAATATTAGACACACAGAAACATTGAGAAAGTGAGAAGATCTCTCCGTAGAATTCAATCTCCTCCCTCCTTTATACGTGATCAAAATTCTCAGCAACTACATATTCCTTGTTGTCTAACTTACAGAATACATAGGAAAGCTAAACAAAATTGTTGACACGTACATATAAAGCTATACATTTTCTCTGGTCGGTGAAAAGATTGAATCTGTTTGGTTAAATGGGAAAATTTTGAATTGGGGTTCTTGAAAGATTGCTGCTCGTTTTGGTTTCGTTTCGGAAAATGGCAACAGAAGAGGCACAAGTTTGTAACTTTTCAGTTGTTTCTCTTGTGGAAGACGTCCTTAAACAACATGGGACTCAGTTAACCAATACTATGGCTTCAAGAAAAGCTGACGAAGCTTGTATGATCAATCTTTTCTTCTCTCTCTCGTTTATTCTTTCCGCGTCTACGTGCCATTTTTTCTTTTTTGCCTCTTCTTATGCTTGCTTGCTGATGGTGACATTGAGAAACCATTCTCTTCTGTTCTCGATCTCCTTTGCTTAAAGTGTCTTTGGTGGTTTAAGGTAGCTTATCTCCAATGGATTCCGGGGTTGATTTATTCATGAGAGGCTCTCACAGTAAAGCATTTGAATTTGATGTCTGGAAAATAAAAAGGTTTCATGGATTGTGTGAACATGCATTCGTCTTCCATACATCTTTTTCCCAATAACATTGGCATTTTGTGTCGCCTTTAAATTTTAGCAATGTTGAGAAAAAAATATTTTCTTAAGCTCTGGAATCCTAGTTGCTCATGCATTACAGATATTGCGAACAGTTAAGTCTAAAAAAGATAAGCTTTTATTTTAACATATATATGTATTATGTTTGTTGCTTGTGTCTGAAAAGTGGTTGGATCCAAATATACTTTGTTCATGTGCTCAGTGGAATGTTGAATATTAGAATAAGATGCGGGAAAAGACATGCGTATTGATATTTTCAACATGGTTTTGCAGCCTGTAGAAGGAATGAAGCAGCTAGATGGCTTCGCAAGACAATTGGAGTTGTTGGAGGTAAAGATTTGCCGGCTGAGCCCTCAGAAGAAGAATTTAGGCTTGGATTGCGGAGCGGGATAATTTTGTGTAACGTCCTTAACAAGGTTCATCCTGGTTCAGTATCAAAGGTATGGTTAAACTGAATTTTGTTAGCTGTTGTTACTAATGGTAATTATACCTTGTATTAATTAAATTTGGCGCCAAAATAATTGTAGGTAGTGGAAGGACCTTCAGATTCTGTTATAATACCGGATGGAGCAGCTCTATCCGCATATCAATACTTTGAAAATGTGAGAAATTTCCTTGTAGCTGTGGAGGAAATGGGGATTCCAACCTTCGAAGCCTCCGATCTGGAACAGGTGAGACTATAAACTCCAGTACACTGGAAGTGAAAATGGTCCATGTAAATATTTCCATTTCATTGCACGGGTTGTTTGTGTTTCAAAAATCAAAATTGATTTGAGTGCCTTGATATTTTAGGGAGGAAAATCTGCAAGGATTGTGAGTTGTGTTTTAGCCCTTAAATCATATAGTGAATGGAAACAAAGTGGCGGAGTTGGGACCTGGAAATATAGTGGAAACTATAAGGCTTCACCTTGTGGATCTGGAAAACTATTTATGAGAAAAAGTTCAGAACCATTTATGAACTTTCCACGTTCCTCATCACTGGGTAGTGTGCCTAGCGCTGATCAGTGTCAGTATGATGATCTTGGTCAAGAGCCCAGTGAAGCTGTCAGTGAGCTCTCCTGTCTCTCTGTATCTTTCATTCTGTTTCAAATGAGTAAGCAATGACAAAAATCTTTGGTTTTCCACTATTGCAGGGCACTGGTCATTCACTCAATATGCTCGTTCGTTCAATCCTTTCCAACAAGAAACAAGAAGAAATCCCAAGTGTAAGAGTGTTTGTTGCTGGTATACTAGTTATATTAGTTATTTTATGTGCCAGATTGACAAATTTGAGGGAAACCATTTGGTCTTCTGTTTTATTCATCAGAACAATTACTTCTACGTATCAGGCAAAGAATTCCTGTCTGACATATTAGTTGATAATCTGGTAAAACATTACTCTTTGTTGAAAACAGATTGTGGAAGCTGTGCTAAATAAAGTGAAAGAGGAGTTTGAACATCGATTGGCATGCCACAGTGAAATGGTAGGCAGCTATTTTAAAGTCCTTTTTTCTTGCACTACCAGGGCTAGTCTTTTTGTTTGCATGCATTATGACTGAGAAGACATCCTTTTCACTTTTCAAGTGCTATTTACTCGAATTGGGCACTGAACATAGATCAATTATCCAATTCTCATTACATAAAATTTTCTCTCATTATGCTCAATTATTCTTGAGAATGACAGCTCAGGACAACTGCAATAGGTGCCCAAATATCTAAAAGTGACATTCCTCTTTCAAGATCATCTTCTTGTGACAAAAAGGTATGTGTTTTGCTTGAAGAAGATATAGTAATGCAGTATATGTACATAAATTGGACTATTGTTTGGCATGCAAATCAGTTGTGCTTTAATATGATTTGTTTTTCTTTAAAGCTGTTGGTGATTTTGCCTTAACTAATGCCATGATTCAGAAGGACGAAACAGAAGGACAAGAACAAGAAGAAACATCAGGAAGCATCAACTTGGAGGAGCAGTGTTCTTCAGAGGTTATTGGTCATGAGGAATTAGAAGGCAAGTTATCCAACCATCAGATGGTGGTTGAACAACAGTGGATGAATATTCAGGTAATGACATTTTATAGAGGTGAAAAAGAATGCTTCACACTCTCCACATTGACTAACTATGGGACAAATGACCTGCAGGCGTTGAAACATACTCTTCATATAACAAAGGAGGGCATGCAATTTTTACAAATGAAGTATCGGGAGGAGTTTTACAGTCTGGGTATAACTTAGTTTTCTGTGTGTTTTTTAAAGACCTTTAGAAAAGAGGAATGAACAATGTAAGTAGTAATTACTTTTTTGTTGTGCTAGGTAAGCATTTGAATGGTCTGGCTCATGCTGCATCTGGATACAAAAAGGTCCTAGAAGAAAATCGCAAGCTGTACAACCAGGTGCAGGACTTGAGAGGTATCTTGTGTATAGGTTTAAATTTATGTTTCGTACCTTTTTTCATTAGCATGCACTATGCATCTCTTAATCCTCATTTTAATGGCCGTCCAATAAATTTCATCAGGAAATATCAGGGTATATTGCCGAGTGAGACCCTTCTTACCTGGGCAACCAAACCGTTTAAGTACAGTGGATCACATAGATGAAGGAAACATAACCATAATTACCCCAACAAAATACGGGAAAGAAGGAAGGAAATCTTTTAGCTTCAACAGAACTTTTGGCCCTTTAGCAACACAAGGTCAGTGAGGGACATTTCTTTAGTGTCCTCCTTGTCAAAATTTTTCTTAAACAGTTATATTTGTTATTTTTCCTGCAGAGGAGGTATTCTCAGACACACAGCCTCTGATTAGGTCTGTCCTTGACGGTTACAATGTTTGTATATTTGCTTATGGCCAAACGGGGTCTGGCAAAACTTATACCATGGTAAGATGAATGAGAACATCACAACCATATAACCTAACAAGTTTAATAGATTGCTGTTCTTTCCTTTGCGTCGGTTCTCTAGCTTTTAGTTGTAAGTTCTTGATAGTTTGTTAATTTTGGTCTACTTTTCCGATTATCAATCTAGACTGGCCCTAAGGAACTCACAGAGGAAGGGTTAGGTGTAAACTACAGGGCATTGGCTGATCTATTTCTTCTATCAAATCAAAGAAAGGATGTTGTTTGCTACAATATATCTGTCCAAATGCTTGAGATTTACAATGAGCAAGTCAGGGATCTCTTGGCTGCTGATGGTCTTAACAGAAGATATCCTTTGTTATCTTTTTCGTACATTGCATGCTGCTTAACGAACCTCTTCTTGGTTCTTGTGTTCTTAACTCCTATATACATTAGAAATTCGAAATAGTTCCCAAAATGGTATCAATGTCCCAGATGCTTCAATTATTCCTGTATCATCAACATCTGATGTCATAAATTTGATGAGCCTCGGACAAAAGAACCGTGCAGTGAGCTCCACAGCAATGAATGACCGGAGCAGCCGGTCTCACAGGTGAGTGTTGCTGGTGTTAAGAGCTCAGTCTAGAGATTCTACTGTAACTTGTGCCATTGCATATATTTTCAGTTGCCTGACGGTTCATGTTGAAGGAAGGGATCTCACTTCTGGGTGTGTGCTTCGTGGTTCCATGCATTTGGTTGACCTCGCAGGAAGTGAAAGAGTTGACAAATCGGAGGTAACTGGGGATAGATTAAAGGAAGCACAACATATCAACAAGTCTCTCTCTGCTTTGGGAGATGTAATCTCTGCTTTGGCTCAAAAAGGTTCACATGTTCCCTACAGGAACAGTAAACTCACACAACTACTGCAAGATTCACTTGGTAAGAATTGTAAGATTACCCAAAAAGTTTATGTTTCCTTTTTCCAGTTCAGTGCATTCTGATTCATGTTTCTACTTTTATGACCTTCAGGTGGTCAGGCAAAGGCACTCATGTTTGTGCATATAAGTCCTGAGATAGAAGCTGTTGGAGAAACACTAAGCACATTGAAATTTGCTGAACGAGTTGCTAGTGTTGAACTTGGTGCTGCTAAAGTAAATAAAGATAACACAGAGGTGAAGGAGCTAAAAGAGCAGGTTATTACTACTACTTCTGTCAATCCTGCCCATTGCAATTGCCATTGCCATGTGATGTTGTATCCCTATGTATATTTTTTCTTTGTTTCCAGGTTACTATTCTAAAGGCAGCCTTAGCTAGGAAGGATGGAGATACCGACCGGTCACAGAATTCTCGATCCAGCACACCTGAAAGAACAAAAATGACATCTGGTGGGTCTTCTCCTTCTCAACATAGTTGGCATGGTACAGGAAATTTCTCAAAAAGTCATAGACATTTTATAGAGGATGCCAGTAGCATGGAGGTAATGATCTCAGCTGATAGCAATACAGTTTTTAGCTTGTGTACTTAACCATGTATGGCATGGTAGTTTGAGTTTACATACAAGCTCAATTCGTGTAAGCACCATGTCACTTGGATCATCTCAGAAATACTTGGGCTTTTGTTTTTCTGAACAGTCAAAATGTTGATCTTCCCAATGGACCATTTAGCACCGTTGTTGAAGTCACCATCAGGGCTTGAAGTAAAACTTTATGTTCCTCACTCCCCTTGCAGCCTAATATCAAATAGATGTAGAGATATATATTCGTGTTTTTTAATACACACACAATGTCTTAATGAATGGCAATGTGCAGCAAGCATGAACTAGAGAAATATTAGGTTCTGTTGCTGCTGTATCACCTAAATGTAGGTCTTGTTCTGCACAATATATGCTTGGATACAAAACTTTGGATTTCCTATTATGCCTGCCAATTTCTTAGCAGTAAATATGTGCATCCTATAGTTGTGAAATTAATTTTTTATGTCATTGGCGTATAAACAAACTTGTACTGTCATTCTCTAGTTGGCAGAAATTTTTTTTTCGTTCATATGGAAAATTATCTGTCATGCAATGTACGAAGGTTTTCTATTGTTATGTTCTTTTTATGCTTATGTTTGTACCACATAACAATGTATTGGATGATTTAACTTGTAAAATCATAGCCAAATTTTATAAAGATATGTTGATCTGCAGTTTGGTAGAAAGCCTTCATCTCTTCCAAGGAGACGAAGCTTTGATCCACATGATTTATGCCGCAATTCTCCGTCTTGGCCATCTGTAGGCAGTCCTGCACAGAATGGGAAGGAGGATGATAAAGAATCAGTCTCTAGTGATTGGGTTGATAAGATCATGGTGAACAAGCATGATGCTATGAGTAAAGATGAGAACTCCATGGAGCAGTGGGAGGTAGACAGCAGAGAATTGCCTGAAGCCTTTTACCAGAAACACAACCGAGGACCTTCAAAAATTTACCCTGAACGACCCTACATTAAAACTCCAATGGACAAAAGAAACTGCCAGGATACTGAAGCACATAGAACTCGGTATGAAATAGGCTCAACTGACGACTCTGATGATCTTGAGGCTGCAACCAGTGATTCTTCCGAGACTGACATATTGTGGCAATCAAATCTTCCAACAATGAGCAGAATTCCAAAATTGCCTGGGCCTAAAACTAAGAAGAGCAATCCCAAGCCATCAAAAGGCACAGAAACTAGGTAAGTGTGAATGCTGACAGCTTATACTTTCCCTCTGGTGACCTTGTTTAAATCTTAAGCTTCCAACATCTGGTTCAACATAACTTGCTTTGTAACTATTTATTTCCTGTACTGGTTCTGGTTTTGTAGCAGGAGCTTGATTCCATCACTAATTCCTTCTCCATCAAGGAAAGTCCCTAATGGGGTTAGTCCAGCAACAAACAGGCCTGCAAAACCACTCGTGTCGGTTGATGGAAAGAAGAAAACTGGGCCTGCAAAGTGACAATACTTGCAGGGAGTGAATCAATGACCATTTTGTGAACTACATTACATGCATTGTAGTTTAAGAAAAAAAGAGATGTGGGAAGTTTCAGTTAGCCGTGTTCTATAGTAGTTATAAGCGAGTTCACCTTATCTTGATCATATTCTTGTGGTTTATAAAGCTTGTAATTTATGTTGTGAAAGAGAAGAGAAATGTTAAAGGAAAGGAAAAGTTCCTTACTGTGAAGCAGATTATATATCATTCATTCTTCTTTCTGGGGCTAATTTTTATGTATAGAGTAAATCCATTGCTTGTTATCGCCAAAATGCCTTTCCTTTTATTGTGCCATATCATCAGTGTAATGACAAGGCAGAAATTTCTTTACCTCCTGCAGGGCAGGGCATCAGTTACATATATGTATTTCGTGAGAGATTTTATTAAAAATAAGGCAAATTATTTAATGTCACCAATCCAATGTTATGGATATCATAATGACACTGATACCGAATTAGATTATGATACTGTATTATATCAGTACCGGTCAATATCAGGTACTATTTTGGGTAAAATTTTAAATTTGTAAAATAGTTTCTAAATTTTTTTAAAATTACAAAATAGTCCTTCAATATATTGTACTATATAATTTATAATTTTACATCAACCATATCTTTAATAATTATAATAATAGAAATTTAAGATAACAATAATTTATATATTTTTTAAATCAATCTTGAATTAAAGATTTAATTGAAACCAAAAAGACCTTATTAAAGGGTAGAACTCCATTGTTAAATGTTCTTAAAATAAATGAGGTGTATTCTCATTCTTTAGACAAAAAAAATTAATTGATCATAAATTAAATTTATAAATAAATTATTACTTAATTTAAAATATAATAAATGAAAATACTTTAATTTTGATACATACAATCAAAAAAGAAAATAAGTGTAATAAGATATTCATAAATTAATGTTTGTAATATAAATTGATTGATACTTTCAACATTAAAAGAATTTTACAAAATTGGTATATTTAGTTAGACCACTTCACGTTTAGTGGGTTAGATATGCTCATTTTGTCTTTTAGCTTAAATGAAAAGAAAGGTAACATCATAGCATAGTTACAAAACAAAACCTTACATTTTGTTTCTGAGAGAAGCGGCCAACACTTTCTAACTTTTTCCTATCATTACTCATCTCTAAACTCTTGGCTTTTCCTTGTTCACTTTCAGATGAGAGTCTCGCGATCTCTTAGCCTTCTTTGATCTCTCTGATGGATCTCGACCTTCATCTCTTTCATTGGCAGGTTCCACGGTGGAGCGTGGAGTAGTACGATGGCAGTGGATGCGAGTGGTAGTGCAGTGACACGGTGGCAGTAGCTGGTCGGCAATGGTGGAGGGAGGGAGAATGTTGAAAATAGGTATAGAGGAGAGAGAGAGAGAGGAAAATGGCGTGGACTATGGGTTGTTTTGTTTTTGTTTTTATTTTATTACAATTTAGTCCCTAAATATTTAAAAATTTGTACTGGCCAGTATTTTAAATATGAATTGGTATGACATCAAAAGTTTGGTATTGGCTGGTACTGATCACCAGTATTAAAGATATTAATTTCATACCACTTTTTAGCCAGTACCATACTTTCCGACTAATTCAGTATGAAACTCATTTCTTTGCACCAAACCATTGCATCAAATTCATTTTCTTTTTTCCTTATTTATAAAAGCTGCATTTTTCTTGTTATGTGGAAAAAGTGAGGAAAACAGCAACTCTATTCTTCCAACACCTACATCACGCATCTCATTTCTCTTTCAATTAAAAAACAGGATCTCTCCCTATGGTTTATTATTAATAGACAGAGAAAGGTAGAAACTTTCTGTATAATCATAGCTTTTGCCAAAATGGAGAGCTTATAAACTTATGCTTTTGTCAATGCTGGATCAAATAATGCCTTTTCCTCCTTTCCGACTGCGAGTTTTTATTTTTTGGTTCTTCAAAACTCTCCTCTAATCGGGCACATCTTGATCTTTTCTTTATCTCTTTTTAACTTATTCTCGATGTCTCTAAGCTTTTTAATTGTTCTTTTCTTTACCCATGGATAATAAATTGATGATCCACTCATTGTAGTTGGGAGAATTTGGTTTGGTTGAATTGTTTGTTTTAGGAATCATGACATGAATTTCTTTGGATGGGCAACAATTTTGTTTCGGATGTCCTACGCATTTTGGAATTTATTTTTTTTCTTCCTTTCTTATGGATTTCTTTTCCTTAATGGTTTAGCATGTAAATAAGTAACTGGCATATTAGTATTACATTCTTTATTTTAATGTATTAAGTTAATTATAATTGATGTTTTAATACTAAATGTAAAATTCCTGAAATAGTTACTGTCTAAATGAAATTATGATGAGATCATAATTATAAGATTTAATTTACATTTATATATTATTTCTAAATGTTCCTAGCTGTAGTTTCATTAAGATAGGATATTAATGAAATGATGAAACTATCATACATTATGTATTTTTTTCTTGTGATGAAAGTAATTGATCTTATAAATTAAGGTATGAGATACTAGAGATGACCTGTCCACCTTATTATATTTTTTAAAAAAATTCAAAATGACATCTTTTTTTGTCAATGGTTGTCCAGCCTCAAGCTAGGATAGGCTTAGGTAACCTGAGCCCAAGGCAGACCTAAGGCTCAGTCGAGCCTAGAAAATCGGGTTAAGGCCATTTTAACCTAAGCATGGCCTATTGACTTCGAGCTGGGCCGAACCTGGACCCAATTATGAAGTCTAGGAGATTCTTATGACAACATTGTAGGGTGAGATTGCCAACCTAACCCAACAATTGAACAATTTGACAACCACCTCTTTCTTTCCACTCAAACTAATTATGCACAGATACGAATTATGCAGACAAAAGAGCCATATCATAAATAATTACTTCCTAGTGGCAAACAACAATGTGTAGCAATCTAACTTCATACGAGTATAATATAGTTAGGGAGGTAACAATCCTTATTCAAACTCATACAATACTGGGTGGTAGGACCACTCAAATTTCTTTTGGTTTAACAATGTAGAGACTCAGTTGAGAGATTAAGGTCCACTGGGATTTCATCAAGACAAGTCTAGGGCATATGATTTAAAATTGGACAAGCTTATGGATAAGCTCACGAGTATGGAAAGATAATTTGAGCAAATAGTGAAGACTCATGCCTCTTCTATTCATAATTTGGAGGTTTAAATAGGCCAGTTAGGCAATGCATTATCTGCAAGAAGTGTGAGAAACCTTCCAAGCAATATGAGAGTAAATCTAAGAGAGTAATTTGAGGCTATCACAACTAGGAATAGGAAAGAGCTAGAAGAACCAGTAGAAAAATAAGTTGAACTTCACCTTTTAGAAGACCAAAAGAAGAAGAAAAAAGATGAAGATCCTTCCTATGTTCTTCCTCCACCATTTCTACCGAAAATACAATTTCCACAAAGACTTTATAAGAGCAAATTGAATATACAATTTGCAAAGTAAATGGAAAAGCCAAATAAATTGCAAATTACCTTGCCCTTTTTGGAAGCTTTTTGGAAGCTTTTGAGAGCATACCCAATTACTTGGATTTCTTAATTCTATTAATTATGTCATTATATTGTAATATGTTGGTTATTTACAAGCTACTAAACTAAAATTAGGTAAAAAGGGTGGAAGTAAGCCACTCATAATGGAAGCTATATGAAGGGTCTCACGATTGTGTATGAGGAGTAGGATCGTGATAGGAATGCATAGGGCTTCATGGCCTCTGTCTTGATCGTGCCTTATGGAGTACAATTGTGACATAGAGGAAAATAGCAGGAGGATGATCTTGACAAGAGATTTCCAGGTACGAATTTTTTCGTCTATTTTAGGGTTTGAGGTTATTTTTGGAACCAAAAAAAAGTTAAAAAACCCTACACACGACCCCATAACCCTAAAGCATTGTATAAGAATTTGAAATAAAACCAAAAGCAGCAATAACAATCATATCAAAGAAGATCAAAAGGAGACATCAAGAAGAGCTTTAGAGAAATTCCAGATTTCTAGCTCAAGACATAAATTAGTATCTTTCTTTTCCCTTTATTTCTTTCATTGTATTTAATGTATATTTTGATTTTTAAGATGTTTAACATGATTATGGGTTTTTAGATCCCTATTAGGATTTGTTCTTGAATTATTTTGTGAACCTTGTTTCTTATTGAATTCAATACATTTATGAATGCTTGTGATAATTGTCTTAAATATTCATAGTAATAAATTGAGATAGTGAATCAAATTATTAGTGTTAAGTTGTGCAATGAGAGTTCATAGCTTAATAGACCTACAACTATCAAATATATGAACAATTGAAGAGACATCTTAATTGTGAAATTAATTATCTATAAGATTGTTTCAAATCTAATTGAATAAGTTAGGAGTAGTTTTGTGAATCAAGAGATTACAACTTTATAATTATCGAATTCTATTAGGGTTACTTGATTAGATATTGAGAGAGAGTAATCAAAACTTTAGGATATCTTGGATCAAACATACATTGAATAAGCAAGATTAAGGGAAACAAAATAAGGATAGAATAGTTTAAGTCTTCAAATTTGATTAATATCAATTTCAATGGTAGCTCACTTATAAATTCTTATTTATTTCATTTTATTTGTTGTTTTACTTTCTGTTATTTATTTTAATTCAATTCAATTCTTCGTACCTTAGAAAAAGTTTTTATTCATGTTGTTTAAGTTTCAATAGTCTGCGTTGGAATGTTGCCTTTTAATACTACAAGATACGATCTGTATACTTGTGATATTGAGAGTTTTATTATATATAAAACTTGCTCAACATTAATCGCTACCTATTTGATAGGTATAGTTTATACTATGTTTTGATAGGTGTTTTAATGTTTTTATAAGTGTTTATTAGATGATTGTTGAATGTATAGGCTTACAATTGTGTTCATGTGAGTATTTATTTATAGTCTAAGTATTTGTGTGGTTTAGAGCATGTTTTGAATCTTAATTTTATGTTTCTTGAGGTGTTTAGTATGTTTGTTAGTATTAAAGATCAAACAAATGAAGAAAAAAGGTGATGAACATGCATGGAGTTGCTTGGTTTGCTAGAGTCACGATCATGATTCCCATGTCCCGATCATGATAGAGGCTTCCCAGGTGTGACTGTTTCCATCTGTTTTAGGTTTGGAGGCATTTTTGGAATCGATTAAAATGTAAGTGATATATGGTTAATTTATTTGTTGTCTATTAATATGATTTTTAGACTTTAATTTAATTTCATATTTAGTGATTGAGAAATTCTATGTTTGAATAGATCTACGATAATTTGAAAGAATTGATTGTAACCTTAAAGATATGACAACATAAATTTTTTGGGTTAGAGTCAAACCTAATAGAGGGATTCATAATATGGCAATGCAATCCTATAAGTTTTAACCTTAGTAATTCTATTAGACAACTGAAGATTAGATGTTAGTAAACTCAAAGTTAGCTATTAGCATATCTTAGGAATCTCCACGGTCCAATTAATTAACAACATAGTTGCATGACAAATAATTAATTAGTTAAGGGTTTAGGGGGATTCGAAGTCTAGGTACTAATTATCTGATATCAGTAATTAATTTCATGTCTTTAATTCTTTGCTTGAAATCGTACTACTTTTTTACTTTAATTGTTTAATTTTAGTTTCATTAATTCAACAACAATCAATTTGTTGGCTGGCTAATAGAATAATAGTAATTACTAGTACTTACTGTCCTCATAGGATCAACCCGTACTTGCCAGTACTAGCTACAACTTACATCATAAACTTGTGGTATTAAATTTTGGCTACTCACGAAATAGTTCCAATCAGTAAGACACATATTAAGAATGAAAAGAAGCCTAAAAACACAATAGTCATGTTACAGAAGTGGATCAATTAAAGGATATTAAGAAGAATGTCCAGAATTCCAATTTTCCAAATCGAGCTCCAAACTGAGTTTTCTTTCTTTCCTTTTGCTATTTTCATCAAATTTGATGTGTAGCTTGAAGTCTTTAATTTCCGTATTAGGTTTTATTTTGAAGTTATTTTGTGAATTTAAACGTTATTGATTCAATACAAAATTTTGGTGTTATGATAATTGTGCATTTCATACTTGGATAATAAATTAAGACCATGAGTCAACATTAATCATATTAGGTTGTGAAACTAGAGTTGACGATTTAATAAGTCACACAATTATCAAATCAATGATCATTCAAAGAGAGATCTTGTGTGAGAACTTGATTATCTAACAGATAACTTCAGCTCTAATTGAAAATGTTAGGATGTTTTATAAATAAAGGGGTTAAAAATTTTGAATTTTTGGATTCAATTTGATTGATTGATTAGGTCTTGACAGAGAGTAAACAATCCTTTGAGAAATCTAAGATCGACAAATAATTGGATCAATAATCTTTAAGGGAACAGAATAATGAAAGAATAAATCTTAAGAATTCATCCTTTTTCAACCTTAATTTAATTTGGCTACTCAATTGTTATTTGTTTATTTGCTTAATTTTGTTTAATTGTTTTAATTTTTGTCATTATTTCACTCAAATAATATTTTAATACTTTAGACAGAGTTAGGTTCAATTAGTTATACCTATTTCCTCGTGGGATTGATACCTTTCGATACTACAAGATATGATCAGTATATTTGCGAGTATTGAGAGTTTTATTAGATATAAAACTTGCTTAACATTCACCTTAAAAGCTCTAGTCTATTCGGTCCATAATTTAGCTAATCCCTAAGGAAAGACCTTACGCACCTAAAATGGCCCGAACCACCTTGACTTAAGCTTACATAGAAAAAGTTTCAAAAAAGAGTTAACAAGAAGTACATGATCTCCAGAGTTCTTGATAAAGGTGTTTTTATCATTTTTGTGCTTGGTTCTCTCCTTGTAGACCTTGGCATTCTCATAGGCATCTAACCTCAGCTCATCAAGCTTATAGAGTTGAAGTAGTCATCTTTAACTGGCATCCTTTAAATGAAAGTTAAGGGTTTTTATCACCTATTAAACACAATGCTCTAATTAGATTAGAAATTGACATGATTTCCCATAAATTATCTTAAATGGTGACATGCAAAAGGGATTCTTATAAGTTATACGATAGGCTTATAACGCTTCATTTAGCTTCATTGCTCAATCTTTCCTTAATCTATTAGTCATCTTCTTAAGGATACTTTGATTTCTTGATTCAAAAATTCAACTTGGTCGGTATTCTGAGGATGGTATCCTAAGATAACTTTATAAACCACCCTATATTTCCTCATAAGAGATTCAAATTAGCATCTAGTGAAATGTGAGCCATTATAACTTATTATAGTTCTAGGAACTTCGAGCTTTAGGAACTTCGAGCTTTAGGAAAATCAACTTCTTAAAGAGCTATATTACTACCTTAATCATTTGTTAGGGATGCTATTGCTTCCAACCATTTGGAAACATAAGCTACCATTACAAGAGTATACTTACTGCTACAAGAAGATGGAAAATGGCCTATAAAGTTGATTCCCCAAACATCAAATATCTTAACTTATTGACCTAATTGTAAAATGGTTAATTATTTAATAATCGCAAGTTCACGATGTAGCTGTAGCTAGTATTAGCTAGTATAGGTTGATCCCATGAAAACTATGAATACTAGTACTTACCCTTCACTTATTATCTAGTCTAAAGATTGATTCTAGATTTTTAATAGAAAGAAAGTAAAACTAAAATAAATAAAATAAAATAGGAAACAATAATAAACACGGAGATAGTGGAATTCACTTAGAAAACTATCATTATTAGAAATTCATATCTAGGCTCGAATACCCCTGAGACCTTAACAGATAAATCTTTTATCATGCAATTGTTTGTTGATTAACTGGACCATGCAGACTCCTATGTTATGCTAGTAGTTGACCTTGAGTCTACTAACATCTAATCCTAAGGTCTCTAACCAAATTACTCAGGTTAAATCTTATAGCATTGCATTACCGGCTTATGAGTCCCTCTGTTAGGTTTGTCCTTAATTCAGAGGATTTATGTTATCCTTTCTCTAGGGTTGTAATCAACTCCTTTTAATTACGGTAGATCTATTCAACCAAAGATTTCTCAATCTTTATGTATGAAATCAAATTATCTATAAAACATGTGATTAGAACATAATAATCAATTGAACCAATTGCATTAACAAAGGAATCAAATCATATCAATGTGTTAACACAAGGTTCATTTAACCTAAATACTACTTGATGTTTAGTTACACATATTCTTCTTCTTCTTCTTCTTCTTCCACTACAAGATAACTTTAGAGACCTCATGTCAAAGGATCATGATTATAATGTAGCAATTTAGCTACAAGATAACTTCAGAGACCCCATTTCAAAAGATCACTTATATAATCATCACAATGGGATTTCCCAGAGACATACAAGTAATGTTCCAAAAGGATTAGTTATCTTGTAGCAATTCCGCTACAAGATAACTTTAGAGACCTCATGTCAAAGGATTACTTATATAATCATCACAATGAAATTTCCTATAGACATACAAGTACTACTCCAAAAGGATTTCTCATATTGGTTCAGTTAAGTAATCATAGGTCATTCAATTGGTAGCCATTAGATGTAACTTGAACTATATGGAGTTAGTTGTTTGATCAAGATAGGATTCATCACCCTAAAGTAATTAGGGAGAACATTCCATTGTTCTCGATTACTATTGATTTGGAAAATTCTTGTCCAAGGAGGAATGGTGCTTTGTAAATAGTTTACAAATTTTATTAATTAAATTAATAGCTAATGGCAGAGAACTAATATAATTGGACTAAAAAAAGTAGACATTAATTCCATGCTCTGTCTAATTGGAATATTGTATAATGAAAGAATTGAATAACATGAAAAAATCTTGCATAAAAAGGTTAGTCAAAACCACTTTGACATTCCTCAATATTTTGGTAGTCATTATGCGTTGCTAGATGCCAATCTTGATCTATGATTATAAAATATTTTGTTGGAGAATTAAAGAAAAATTAAAAGGATTTTTAATTTATGTAATTCTAGTTATGAATTAAAATTAAAATTTATATTGATTGCCAACATATTTGGGAAACTAATGGGTTGTATATAAAAAACAGGTTGAATAGAGCAAAGATATTTTTAATCAAATGGGACTTGATCGTAAAATTTGAAAACTTTTATGATTAAATATGAGATATTTAATAAATAACAATCAATAGGAGGTATTGGATCTTATTTAGGTATAATTGATATTTAGTTAGAATTATTTATAATTCAAATTGAAGTTTAATTGAAATTAAAATTCTAATTTCAATTAAATTACTAAAATGTACAAAACTTATTATAAATAGGCTTAATCTTTAATGGAGCTGGCACTTTTTACTTAACCCTTTCTGTAATAGTTACAAAGTTCTCTCAACTTGTTTTGTTGATACCATTAGAGGTTGAACACTTGTGCGGTTACAGTGATTGAGATGTTCTAGCTATAGAAACAATTCGACGAATACGACAAGAAAAGACAAAGCTTCAGAATATAATACGATTTATGATTAGTGATTTATTATGAGTTAGATGTTAATCATTTTATAGAATTAAAATGATATTAGTTTTTAGGAAATTAAAATATCAAAAAGTTTTTTAATTATTCTACTACGGTCGGGATCGAATCCGGTCTATATTTCCTAACAGTAGTATTAAAGCCAAAATTTAATTCTATAAATTGATTAAATTTGCTTCATTGTTATTGATTTGATAGATAAATTAAGGCCTTCATGTTTTATTAAACTAGAATTTTTTCAAGAAAAAACATTATGCTACTTATCTGCTTCTGGAATATTGAAATATGAAATCAGAATGCATGGCCAAATATGTTTATTCTGGTTGTTTTGTTCTTTTGTTTTAAACAATTAATTCCTTGAAGAAAATCATATTATATGTTTTGAAAATTTGTTTACATAGTAGATCCCTATGTTTATTTTGAAAATTTGGCTTGCGCTACTTGGTCTTGTTTTTGTTTTTGGAATTGTGTCTGTTAAAAAGAACGGATCAGTGTCACCACTGGTGGTGGGTTGATACTAGTAGAGACTCACCAGTAGTGAAGGGTGTTAAATCACCCACAAGAAATGAAGCAACAGATGACATTGGTGGTCTAACGATGGGGAGACTAGAAGAAAATGGCGTAGAGGCAGGAAGCTAAGCGACGTCACAGGAGAATGGTTGAGATGACACGGGAACAAGGAAAAACTAGTTTTGAGAAAACAATTGGGGGCGTGTGTATCCATGTAAGGGAGACAACTAGGCTTGTGGGTACTATTCTGTACAGGCCGGTACCATCCGGACGAGACCGTACTAGCCAAAAAATGGAACGGTACCCATTATAATGGTATCGACCCTGAGTACTGGTCAGTATCGGGCCTTATCACTCGATACCGGTTTGTACTCACAATACCGGACAGTACCGAGCCGGCACCATAAATTCTCAAAGTTGAGGACTAAATTGAAAAAAAATCCTAATACTACCCCCCAAATCAGATCTACTTCTCTCTCGCTCTCCCAGCCTTTCAATTTTCTTCATTTTCTCTCTCACTTTCTCTCACTTCGTCGTTCCTTCGGCACCGACTCATCCTCTCCTCTCGCTGTTGTTGTTGTCCTCTCATCCACTCCTGACAGTTCACAGTGCTCTCTGATGATGCTTGGCTGCTCCTCCACTACGCGACGTCGTCACTTTCGATTATTCCCACCTCGCTCGCTCCACGCCTCCCCCTATCGCTGGTCGTCAGCTCCATGCCTCCACCTGTTGCCACCAACCACCATCTCTGTTGACCAGCAACACCAGTGACCACCACCACATCTGACAGATCACCCAGATCTGGACCCAAGTCACCTAAGACCCGACACCTATTGGTTGGTTATTGGTTTAGTTGGAACTTAGATTATGGTTTTCCGTTTTGGTAATGAAAAATTGAAAACATGAAATTTGTGTTTGGTATTGGTTTGGTTGGTTGGTATTTGGGAATGAAAATGAGTTTGTTAATGGGTTGGTATTTGGTAATGAAAATGGGTTTGGTATTGGTATTTGGTAATGAAAACGAGTTTGGTAATGAAAATGGGTTGGTATTCGGTAATAAAAATGGATTTGCATTTGGTAATGAAAATGGGTTTGGTATTGGTATTTCGTAATGAAATTCGGTATTTGGTATTTGGTATTTGGTTCATTTGTTAATTGTTTGGTTCATGAAAATTCAAAGTCATATATTGCAATGTATTGTGGTTAATTGTACTGGTTTGTTGGTTGGTTTGTTTAATTGGTTCACATTGAATTTTTGAAACAAACAAAATTTGTTCACTAAATTTAAAAATAAAAACATAATTAAAAATAAAAACAGAAAATTAAGAAGGTTCATTCATGCTTTGCTAAATGACATCATATTCATAAGAAGATTTATTCATGCTATGCTGTAACTAAGTGCAATTACATTACCATTACTTGAAGAAAAGATAATTTGTTTAAACATACACAAAAAAGAACCTAAATTGAAAGAGCTCAAATGACATCATATTCATATAGAAGAAAGACAACAATTAGAATTGACTACTTTAGATATATCTAAAGTTTGATTTATTAAATTTTAGATTAAATTAATTTTTTATTTTTTAAAAAAGTCATTATTAATTGCAATGTTTAAGGCATATACTAGTTTTTAAATTTCAATTTTATTCTAATAATTTTATCCAAATCTGCAATGAAATATTTTATTATCCCTAATCTTTTTAATTCATCTTAATTATTATAAGAGCCTAAGAGGACAATTAGTAAAAAAAAACTATGTGCTAATGGTTTGGGAGGTTCTTTATATATCATTGTTAATTTTGTTGATAAAACTAACATCTTTATATTTTTATTATAGATAAATGGAAGGAAGTTCAACTACTCCTGATCAAACTACTTCAGGAAGATATAATGATCCAACTTGGGCTCATGCTGCATTAGCCCCAGGCTAGGAAAATCATACAATTTGCTTGTTTTGTAACAAGCATTTGAAAGATGGAGGAATCACTCGATTGAAGAAGCATTTAGCTGGAGTTAAAGGAGATGTAGAACCCTATAAATTAGTAAGTCATGATATGAAGTGATAAATGAAAACATTACTTGATGAATATCAATATGAGAGAGATAGAAGGGAAAGGTTAAAATTTGAAATTGGTAGTGGAAGTTCATTTTCTAGTTTTCGTGGTGATTATAGAAATGTTGAAGGTGGTAATGATAGTGGTGGTAGTGTTGCTAGTAGTGTTCCATCTTAGGGTCAAGAAGAAGTGTCTGAACCTGATGTGAGGAAGAGAAGAAGGTAGATTAATTTCTTTGCACCACAAACAACCCCTGAGTCCCAACCTTCAATTCGTAGTTCAATGCAATTAAGAGATGCAGCTCACAATGTCGATATGGCAGTAGCTAGATGGTGGTATGATCCAGGTTTGTTATCTAATGCTTCTCAGTCTTATTATTATCAACCTATAATGGATGCAATAGCCTTTTATAGTCCGGGATATAAAGGTCCTTCGATTGATGACTTAAGAGGTAAACTTTTGAGTTGTTCTGTTTCTGAAATTAGAAGTTATTTGGCTGAAAGAAGAGTGAATTGGGGTACTTATGGATGTTCAGTCATATGTGATGGTTGGACGAATAGGAGACAAGAGCCTATTATTAATTTTTTGGATTATTCTACAAATGGCTCTATGTTTTTGAAATCTATTGATGCATCTAGCTTGATTAGAAATGCTGAGACTTAGTTTGGGATATTTGATGAAGTTGTGAATGACATAGGTCTAAAAAACATTGTTCAGTTTATTACTGACAATGATTTTGCTTATAAAGCGGTAGGAAAAGGCTACATAATACATATAATTCTTTTTTTTGGACTCTTTGTGTTGTACATTGCATTGACCTAATGCTGGAGAATATAGGGGATCCTGGGTATTTTCCTATTATTGATGAGACTATGTAGAAAGCTAAAAAGTTGACAAAGTTCATTTATAATCGTGCATGGGTGTTGAATTTGATGAGAAAGGAATTTACCAATGGTAGGAATTTGTGTCGCTCTGCTATGACAAGATTTGCAACAAAAATCTTATCACTTCAGTCTTTTGTTTCGCTAAAGAAAGAGTTAAGAAAAATGTTTACAAGTGTTAAGTGGGTTGCATCTCAGCATGCTGGTTCTAATGTTGGAGTGGAGGTTTGTAAATCATACTAGAAGATAGAGAATTTTGGTCACAATGTCAATTTGTTATCCAAGTTTGTGAGCCTTTGGTGAGGATGCTTCGTTGGCTGATAGTGAAGAAAAGCCAATAATAGGTTATATTTTTGATGCCTTGGAGAGAGCGACAAAAGCAATCAAAGCTAATTTGAAACATAGGCCTTCTTTGTACACGCCATATCTTTCTATCATTAATGAGAGAAGGGAAATACAACTTTCTTCCCCATTGTTTGTAGCTGAGGCATTTTTAAATCCAAGTATTTATTTTAGACTGGATCTTAATAAGAAAGCTGAAGTTAATCGAGGAATGCTTTTAACAATCACAATAATTGTTAACATTGACCTAATGCAAGATATGTTAAGCTTACAAATGGAGCTTTATAAGATGTCTTATGGGAATTTTAGAATGCTCATTGCTATTCGACAAAGAGGAAAACTTTCTCTAGGTATTAGTTATTTCCTTTTTTTTACTTGTTGAAAATTAGTTATGACTTTATTTTGTTTATGATGCTAATTTTGTTATCTTATAACTTACAGTTTCTTGGTGGGATCAATTTGAAAATAGTGTTCCAAAATTGAAAAGATTTGTAATTCGGATTTTAAGTCAATATGTGAGTACAACAGGCTGTGAAAGAAACTAGAGCACATTTGAATTTATCCACTATAAAAAAAGGAATAGATTGGAGCATAAGAGGTTGAATGACTTAGTTTTTGTTCAATACAATTTAAAGATTCGGGAAAAGTATGTTATTATCATTATTATCATTACTAATCTCTATATAATTTCTTATAATTTTCTAAGAATTAAATTATATCCCACTTTTTGTGATTGTTGAAAATGAGAATTGTTGGAATTGAAAATTGTTATAAGAATGTTTTGTGATTGTTAGAAATAGGAATTATTGAGAATTATTGAAAATGGAAATTGTTATATGAATGTTTTTTGATTGTTAAAAATGGAAATTGTTGGAAATGGACATTGTTTTGTGATTGTTGGAAAAAAGAATTGTTGGAATTGGAAATTGTTATATGAATGTTTTGTGATTGTTGGAAATGAGAATTGTTGGGAACTGTTGGAAATAGAAATTGTTATATGAATGTTTTGTGATTGTTAGAAATGAGAATTGTTGAGAATTGTTAGAAATGGAAATTATTTTATGAATGTTTTGTGATTGTTGAAAATGGGAATTGTTGAGAATTGTTGGAAATGGAAATTATTTTATGAATATTTTGTGATTGTTGAAAATGAGAATTGTTGGAATTAGAAATTATTATCTGAATGTTTTGTGATTGTTGAAAATGAGAATTGTTGGAAATAAAAATTATTATATGAATGTTTTGAGATTGTGGAAATAAAAATTATTGGAAATTGTCAGGAAAGATATTTTATTACCATTATTATTTTCGATATAATTTCTTATAATTTTCTAATAATTATAATTTATTGTTTACTAGGAGCCTTAATAGTACAAGAAGTTCAAATTATCCAATTTCTATTGATAAAATCGATGTTTTGGTGGATTGGGTTTCTGAAAAACCGAATTTGGTAGATATCAATGACTTGGAAGATAATCTTGGATGGGAAAGCATTGAAATGTCATTTGGTGCATTAAATTTGAATGATAATGATGATGAAGCTCCTTTTAATGATGAGGATTTTGTACCAAATAATAACTGGGGTCAGTGCAGTTATAGCAGATATCCTCCTGTTGACGATTGAATTTCGTTGTAGGTTATTTTTCTTCTTCTTTTAATTTTACTTATATTTGATGTTTATCAGTTTATGTTAAATTCTATATATGCGATATAATTATAAATGTTTTTGTTTCAGGTTTAACTTCAACTTGATTGTTTCCTCGTCATGATGAAATTATAATAGTTAAAGGAAATTTATTGTTCTTTTATTGGATGTTTTGATGTGATTATTATTTATTGAAAATTTGAAATTGTATTATTGTAATATTTTAAATACTTTGTATTATTCTTATTTTTATATTTATATTATAATGATTTTCTCTTTTCATATTAATTTTGGTTATTATTTATATGTGAAATATTTAAAAAATATTGTCATTTCATATTAAATTATTAATTGTGATTTTTATTTATTATTATGATTTTTAGAAACATGGTTGATTTAAACTTGTAAAGTATGCAGTATATAATTGTACAATATATCAGTGGACTATTTTACAAATTTTAAAAATTTTAGGGACTATTTCATAAATATAAAAAATTACTTGAAACGGTACCCGATATTAACCGGTACCGATACAGTACCATACTAGAACTCAATCTAGTACTGAGTTCGATATGGTATTCGCAACTTTGGAAACAACATCTTGTTAGATGATGCAGTACACCAGTCAGTGATTCCTATTGATTGCACGCGTCTTACAGACAAGCTTCTTGTGTGTGCATTTGTTTGATATTTTTATGTCTTTGAAGCTTTAATTATAATTAAATTAAAGTATTGGAGATTAAATTTTTTATTACTAATAAAATTACAAAAGTGTTTTTCAAAATGTTTGAAAATTGTTTTCAAAGAGTAATTATTATTAGAATTACTTAGAATTTACTTTAATTTTTCATAGAGTTGATCCATTAAATTAAATAAATTATCAAATCAATCAAGCAAATCTTTAAGAAGTTATCTTTCGTGATTAGAATATGTTAGATAATTAATATTATGAGATTATATTAATTAAGAAGAGATCTTAATTTTAATTATTTTTCTTAATTTGATTAATAGTAATAATTATATTGATTCCTAATTAATTTATAAAAATATTTTATAAAATTAGAATTAATTTATTTCAATTAGATTGAAATTAATTAATTAGACTCTTTAAAATTAATAAAATTTTTTCTTATTTAATTAAGAAAGGTACTTCTTAATTAAATTTATTTATTTAAGTTTGATTGAAAAAAATTAAATTTATGGTTTTAATTTTTTAGAGAATTATTATTCGATTTATTTAGAAAAGTAATTTTCTTGGTTATAGTTTGAAAAGTATTTTCATTTATTAATTAAGAAAAATATGCTTTCTTTAATTTTTTGAAAAATAGTTTTCTAATTTATGATGTGATACTTAGTTGAAGCATTTATTATCCACTAAGTTTAGAACTAAATTGGGTAATAAAAAGTTATGAGATATCCAAAAGGATGATATAATCTTATAGACCCGTTTAACAAATTATTTGTTTCAATGGATTCTTATAAAAGAATAGTTTTCAAGATAAATAATAAGAGTAAAATGAAATTTGAAAGCTTTAAATATTATGACAATAAATCCAACTGGAACTATCACCTTTGATGATACATTTGGTGTATAGTTGAAAGGCTAGAAGGCATTGAAAGATTCACTTTCATGATGAATTCAAAGAATTTATTTTGGAGATATTGTGAATTTATCATGTCTAGAAGAAGGTTAACGGGAGTATAGTGTTCAATTCAATGGGAGTATGTAGAGATGTATTGTTCATAGAGAACAACAATTCTAATTTTTAACTGATGAAAATAAAATTATCCACGAACAACTCTTGTTGGCTATGAAAAGGTAATAAATTAATTATGGGAATTAGATCCATAGAGATAGATTTGAAGTTAGTCACTTATTCTAACTCCAAGTTTATAGATAATGTACTAAAGTTATTTAGTATTTGTGATAGTTGATAATTATAAAGTATTAAAGATATCCATTATTCTATGTATGAGTTGATATTTGAGTTTAAGGTGATAAGGATATTACTTTATAAGTAAATCCTAATTAAGGTCTATTTTACTTAAGAACAATATCATTCAAGATTAAAAAGGTCCAATGTAGTAATGGTTGCTAATTAAGCCATAATACATTTTTCATTTAGTGGAAATGATTAATTTGGTCAATAAGTTCTTTAGTAAACTTGATATAGTTCCTTCCATTATTTAAAACAGTAATGTACTGTGGAACATTAGAGTCATTGGACTTGTCAAAGCACTTATGATCTCATCAAAGATCCAAGGATGCATTTAGGCAAATTTTCTTAATTATGATGATAATTAAGATGTAAGTTCTAAGATTTAAGCAGGTACTCACTGTAGATAATCTTGTAGTATTCTCTCATTAAGCCGTTGTCCCAGTAGTATTATAATCGTCATACAGTGATATGGTATGAGATATTTAAATGATTAGCTTAGTGTAAATAGGAGATTATTAGTTATGCCTTACGGTAAATCGATTGGTTGTAGTTTAGTGACAAAATAATTTAAAGACATTCTTTATCTTGTACATTTTTAAATGTATATGATAAAGTCCGTGAATAATTATACATTACAAATGAAATTATAATAAGGTTGTAATTATGAGATTCATATTGCCTTTATTTGTTATCTCTAAATTGTTTATAGTCATTACTCTATTAAGAGTGGACATTAATAGAATGTAAAAAGGCTAGCACATGTTACGTTTTTTCTTATAAAGGAAGTAATTGATCTCAAAGTCTAAAGTAAGGAGATACTTAAACAAACGTGTGTGTGCTTCTTGGAGGACAAGTTCACTTAACTGAATCGATATAAGATATCAATTTGGATCATTAGTTGTATATTTATAGTAATTTTCATTATGATTATTATATAATAGATCCTTTGACTTGAGGTCTCCAAAGTTATCTTGTATATAGGAATTGCTATGTTTTAATACTACTTATAACCTATAATAATCATAGGTTGTTCAATCGATATTCATTGGATATAGCTTGAACTATATGGGGGTAAATGAGAGATCATGATAACATCACCGTAAAGTAATTATGGAGAATGTTATATTGGTTTCGATTAGTATTGATTCAGGAAATCCTTGGCTAATATGGAATGATGCTTTCTAAATAGTTTATAAATGTTATTAATTGAATCAATAGCTAATGGTAAAGAACTAATATGATTGAAGTAAAAAAAAAAGACATTAATTTCATGCTCTATCTAATCCGAACATTGTATAATGAAATAATTGAATTGTATGAAAAAATCATGCATAAAAAGATTAGTCAAAATCGTTTTGACATTTCTAAACATTTAGGTGGTTATGATGTATAATTGTTTAATTGTAGAATTAAAGATAAATTAAAAATATTTTAATTTATCTAATTTTAATTATGAATTAAAATTATAATTTATAATCATTGCCAATATATTTGAGAACCTAATGGGTCTACATAAAGAACGGGTTGAAGAGAGCAAAGATATTTTTAATTAAGTTGGACTTGATTGTAAAGTTTGAGAAACTTTATGATTAAATATGAGATATTTAATAAATAAGGATCAATATAAAATATTGGATCTTATTTAGGCATAATTTGTATTTAATTAGAATTATTAGTAATTTAAATTAAAGTTTAACTAAAATTAGAATTTAATTTCAATTAAGTTACAAAAACATCTAAAACTTATTATAAATAGATTTAATAGAGCTTACACTTCTTGCTTAACCCTCTCTTTAAGAGTTATAGAGTTCTTTCTGCCTGTTCTATAGATACCGTTAGAGGTTAGACACTTGTACATCTACAGTGGTTGAGATGGACTAGTTTTGAAAAAAGTTCAAAAGATATGACAAGAAACGATCAAGCTTTAGAATAAGGTATGAATCACAATTCATGCTTTATTATGATTTAATTGTTAATCATAGAATTAAATTGATCTTCATATTTGGGAAATCAAAATATGAAAAAGTTTCATAATTATTTTACCCTGATCGGGATATGATTCTATCCCAATTTCCTAATAAAAATAACTTTAAAAGGTTGAAATAAGATTAGATAATTAAAATATTTATATTAGCTAGCAACCAAAACAATAGGATTAGGGACGTAGATAAAAGATGATATTTAAAAAGTAAAAGATAAACATGTCTTCTATATATTAACTCTTTCCTAAAAAGTTGCCTTTGTTTAATATTTTAAAAATACATGGTATGTTTCAAACCACGTCATGTGTTAGTTTCCCCAGAAAACATTAAAGAAAGAAAAACATAAAAGGGTACATGTGGACTATTTAGCAAAGTATGAGGGTTTTCTAAAAAAAAAAACGAACAATAGGAATTCTTCATAAATCAATATACCATAAGGGTAACTGTATATCTTTATCCCACAAATAAATAATTAGTATCCCAAATTGGCACAAGATATTGTTTGAATCATGACCATATTGGAGACCACGAGCAAGTCATCGAAGAAACAGTGAAAGACAAAATTGAAAGTCATAGTCAAATTAGAGGTTATGTATTCATCTTCAAGAAAACTATAAGATCCACGGATTGAAAACATAGTCATGCTAAAATGTCGTGTTTATTACCTTGATTAACACTAAAAGACACGATCATGTTGTAGATAGATTAAAATCTATTTAATAATCGAAACTTTAATTTGTATAATACTTTAGTTGTCTTTTAGATAACATACTTCTAATAAACATCCTTTTCTCCTTAAAAGCTAAGGTTAGTCGAAGAAGGCTCCTTCAACCTTTGGGTAATTGATTTTAAACTATTTCTCAATAGAGAATAAATATCTAGACATTGACAGATCAAACTAATGATATATTTATAGACTCCATCAAGATTTACATATACAATGATTTCTCTATCTTTATTTTTTGATTTTGGTAGTATGAAAATGTTTAGTGGCTAAATGTTTTTTCATATTTATATAAGAAATCTAGTTGTTATTTTTTATGAATTGATTATATTTAATTTATAGAATTTGATATATTTTTATGAGTTATCTTTTTTTCTTAACGTTGATTTATTCATGTTGACATGTAAGTTTAATTTTAATTCACATGTGGGCAATTTAGGGGGAGCCTAATTATGAGTGAACTATAACTTAAATAAAGAGAGTGAATGGGTTTCCCAAGGGAGACCAACATAACCTTCCTAAAGTTAGGATAAAACTTTAATTGGACTACACAAAATATATTACATTTAGAATGGTGTTAACATAGTAGAGATATGGGTTAACAAACTAGAGAGAAGATATCTCTACTTTGAGAAGTCCTGTTAGTCCGAAGAATATATTCAATCATAGGTTAATTAACTTAAGAAGTCAAAAGTTTTGCTAGGACACTACAACAAAGTTGGTATTTAGCTACGAAAAATCATAGCTAAAAGTGTAAAAAACGTCGCCTATAGTTTTTAACATTTCTGATTTGTTGCCTGAAAAGTCACCAAAATCCCCATGGCCAAAAACTATAGGCTACATTTTTAGATTGGCTATGCTTTTTTTTGTAGCTAAATATTATTAGCTATGTTTCTAGAAACATAGGCAAAAGTTTAACTTTTAGCTACACTATTGAAAAACGTAACCAAAAGTCCCAAAAGAAACGCAGACAATATGTTACTTTATTTTTTTGAAAAATAAAATAGAATATATTATATTATAAAAAAAGCTATTACACGATCCAAAATAAGGATCTTACAATAAGAGTCAAGAGAGGTTAAACTAATCAGTACGTACATCAAAATACAAAAATATACATCAAATTAACCAATTTGCTCTAAGATCTTAGCTAATAGTGCATTGCTTATCATTGACAATCATAACAACTCTAATCTACTTAGCAAGTTCATATTTATGTAGTTCCTCATTCCTTTCTCTCCAAATGGAGTAAATTACCATATGAAATGAAATGGAGTAAATTACCATATGAAATTAAGTCTTAATGAGAACATGATTCCTTTGAACTATTTTGGTGTACCTAATTATTGTATTCAGCATCTTATGCCATACAAAGTTGAAGCTTGGAAGTTGTAGCATATTTAAAATTTAGCTCCATATTGATTTGCTATAGCTACATTCAAAAAACAAGGGATCTCTATTTTCATTAAAACACATATAGGATTAAACCTCCCAAATCACCTGTCTTTGGTTTTTAGTATGTTCTTTATCACTAGCTATGAGATTACCACAACTTTGGTACTCAAAGTTTGTTTCTGGATGACCTTAGCTCTCGGGACTACCTCCAGTTGCTGTATTAGTAAGCTATGACCAGAACTATTGGTGAAAGTCCCATTAAACTTGAATGTCCATACCATTTTATCCTTTCTTCTCTCTGCAGGTATATTCGGAAGATAATCAGTTAACAATTGAAAATTCTTAAAGTTACCAACCCATTCCCCATCCTATATTATCTAAGTCACTTTAGCATCATTCGGAATTCTATTTATGAGAGTAGCTAATTTAGATCTTTGTATAAGAAGACTAAAATCAATCTAATTATCAAACTATAACCATATCGCTTCACCATCCCCTAAATTGTGCTTCAAATATACGTAAATATGCTCCGTTAAGTTGAGCATTTGGTTAAAGATCTATGAATATTCTCGAGACTGTTGTAATTGCTAGGGGTTATGATTGTTAAGGTGATAAGCATTCACCCATTTCACCCACAAAGCTTCCTTATCATTGAATAATCTCCAAATCCTCTTAAAAAGTAATACTTTTTGCAATTGAGTAATAGGAATGATCCCCAATTCCCCCATGTTTCTTTGGAATAGTTATATCAAACCACCTCACCTTGGACTGTTTGCTATTATCAATTTTTCTAGACCATAGAAAAGATTTCAACACTCTATCCTTTCCCTTGACCATCCTCTTCAGAATAACCATATATTTTTCCCAATAAAAATGCATACTATTCAAAACTAAAGTATTGAGGGTCACTCTGGTAGCCAAAGGCAAGAACCTATTTTTCCAAGCATGAATTCTAGTTTTCAATTTCTCAATCAAAGGAAGAATGTTTGAAAAATTGGGTTTATCTAATCTAATAGGCACTCCTATCTGAAAGGAGTATCTTGTAATTCAAAACTGACCACATTACTAATGTGTTTAGGGTTCCTATCATCAGAGGACATATATACTCCACTCATATGCTCATTTATCTCCATCCCAAACCAACCAGAAAAAAATTGCACCATATTCAACATCATCCGAATAGAATGAGGTTCAGCTTTGCAAAGTAGTATCACATCATCTGTATAGAGTAAATGTGACAAATTCATATCTCTACATTTATAGTGATACTGAAACAATCCATTGCACTCTACAAGTTTCAAAACAAGTATAGGAAAAACTTCCATAGTTAAAGTGAAAAGATAAGAATGTCCCAAGTTTTTTGAAAAAAACCAGCAGAATATCCATCTGGATCAGGGGCTTTTGAACTGTTGAGACTAAATATCACCTCTTTCACCTATTGAGAATTGAAAGGGGCATTAAGCATCTCTAGGAGAGATTGATTAGGAATGAACTCCATTACACTTTCTACACCAAAACCTCTCTGCTGCATTTTATACCTTCCCATGAGATTTAAAAAGAAGCTTCTGGTATAATTTGATAATAACTGATGATCTAAAATAACATTACCAACTTCATCCTTCAACTTATTAATAGTGTTGATGTTCCTCTTAGCAAGCAAAAAGGCATGAAAATACTTTGAGTTTACATCACCATCCTTAAGCCATGATTGTCATGCTTTTTGTCTTAGAATTAAGTTCTGCAGGTTTAGCACTTCCTAATTGTTGGACCCCAAATTTTCTTAGAATTTAGTCCATTAATTTAGCAAGCATGAATAGAAATTAGAATTTTATTTTTAAATTAGAATCTATTGGAGTTTAGTCATGAATATATTTTATCTACATGTGTTTGCATGAATTAAATAGAAATGTTAGAATTGAGTTAGTGTGTAATAGATATAAGAGAATAAAGGAACAAGTAGACATTAAATTAAATATGGAAGGGTAAACTTGGAAGGACTAAAAGTGGTCTTAAATAAATAAGAAAAGAAATGAGAAAGAGGAAGTGAAGAGTGCGTGAAGTGTGCTGGAGAAGCTAGGAAGAAATAAAGGAAAAACATAAAAGGAACTAGAAGAAGAAAAGGAGGAAACGAATCAAAAAAAAAGGAAGAAGGAAAGAAAGAAAAATGGAGACAGAAGAAGAAGAAAGAGGATTCAGCTGAGCTTTAAGTAACCTTCATCTTTTCTTCTTGCTTTGGTAGAAAAAGGAACTAGAGAAAGTAAGTTCCTTGTGCTGGAAATAAAGGAAGAAAGGAGAGGACTAAGAAAACCATTTTGATTTTCATGGATTTTCAACTAGATCTTAGTTATTCTAACCTAGATAAACCATGGGTAGACTAAGTCTAATCTCAATTTTTGATTACTGAAGCTTTATGGTTTTTCTATTTATATATTTTTTTGAATGAAAATTTATTTGTTTGAAGGAAACCAAGAAAATCCAAGGAAAGAGCAAGAGGAAAGACAAACTTGAGTTTGGGTTTACAATCAATTAGGTTGGTAATATGTTTATAGTTATTGTGGATGATGGGCTGATTTCTTGCTTACTTGCATGTTTAATTGCTTGAATTTGAATTATTCTGATTATTGGAAAATGTACTATGATTTATTATCATGTTATGCTTCGAAAGATTTTACTAGATTTGGTATTAATGAAAAGAGAAAAAAGCACAAGAAGCATGAAAGTATGAATATGTGATGAAATGAATTAAGCATCGAACTTTGCTTGTGTTTGGGCAAGAGAGATACCATTTCGTTCGTAACGTGCACGTTGACTTAAAGCCTTCTCTCGACTACCCGCTTATGGAACTTGAGCTCCTAACAAACAAACACATTTAGTTCATGATGTAAACTTCGATTTCTTCATTTCGATTCATGAGACTCTCTCAAGAAATTATATTTATGCATTTCATTTTAATTGTTGAGCATGACACATGATTGAGTGTTATGTTTTGATGGTTAAATATACATGATATGATTTATATGATAACATCCTGAACTATGAGTTCTTTAAGCTAGAACTGTAGATAATTTAATTGCTAGATTAAAATGATATACACACACACACATATATATATACATGCTCGATTATATATATATGCTTGATTGTGTGTGGCTAGTTACCAATGGCTATAAACATATTAGCCACTGAGTTTCATAGCTCAACCCATTATTTTTCACTCCTCAGGTACAGAACGAGAAGATAATTGATCTTTATAAGCTTTGGCATACTCTAAGATAGCTACCTTTTGTAACTAAGTTAGTTCGACTATATTTTGGTAGCTTTATAAGCATATCAAGCATAAGCATTCATTTATATTTTTTAATACACTACTAATGTGACCTTTGATATGTAATTAAAGCTATGTACAAACTCCTTTTTGTTTAAGAAATGAAAGTAAGAGTTGAAGAATTTCCCTTCTATACATGTTCAAAACTATCTTTTGTGTTGGGTTGTTAACTATTGTTAGAAATGGAATAGTATATTGTTAGATGGCCCTGGATACATTTAAAATAAATTGTTATGCTGAGACTCAAGTATGTACAATTAGTGTTGGTTAGATCTGGGTTTTTCTTTTCTTTTTAGAATATGTAAAAGCTCCTAAAAGGCAAAAGAAGAAAAGGGCGACACAACTGCAGCACTACCCTAGACAAAATTAGTGGCTTTAACTTCAACGAATAAACTGTATTAATCTAAGCAGAATTGGAAAATTTTATCTTCAGGAAAATTATATTTCGTCCTCTTAGCTTTCCAACAGTATATCACATGTAATTTTTGGACTCTGGAAAAAAGAGATATGGCCTTTACACGATAATGTCAAGGGTGTTGGTAGAGGTCGCAACACTATCCTTGATAGAAATTATATCCTGATTTCAATGATTAAACTATATTGATGTAGGCTAAATCAGACAAATTTTTCTTATAAAAGTTGTTAGCTTATCCTCTTAGTTTTCCAATGGTATAAAGTTTGTAATTTTTGGATGTCATAATGGAGAGATATGAGTTTTACAAGTTTGAGTGCATGATTGTGCTTATGCAAGAGGGTGATAGGCGGAACTTACCAAAATTAGGATAAACACGGGCTTTTAAGTGCTTCCAGCCTTCTTCTCACTTGATCTTCACCCAATCCTCTCATAATGTAGCCATGAAATATGTACTGAGACCTGAGCCCAACACTGATATTGCCTCATCCTCTCAGCTTTTATGTTCCTTAGGCCCACATTTTGAGGATCTTGATAACAATTTTACTGTACATTTGTCAATGCTTTGCTCAGGTTTTTCAGGTCCTGGTTCTGTCTTTTATTGAATTATTTAATAGTAGCTATGACTAACCTCAATTTCTACATTAATTGATACGCCTTGTACACTTGCACCCCTAATCCCAAACCTTACTAATTAAAGCCATAAACCCTCCATTTGAGTTAATCCATTAAAAAATCTGAAATGAACTCCTATTTTTGACCCTTCACTCATTTGTTGGATCAGTATGAATATATGGTCTTATAAGAATGGATCACCAAAAAATGTCGAAGCTCTGGGGAAGAGACTAAGCCATTTATGATAAAGCTCTATTTAACTTTTTCCTTATTAGCATATTCCCTTGTTGTTTGTTTGAGCAAGTAAAGTACCTGCCTGTTCTTCTAAGATCTAGTAGATTTTCCTTTAGAAAGACATTGAGAGTTCTTTCCCTATTCTAGAATTGATCCCAGCTCCACCCTCTACTTCATTAGACTTAAGACAACAATGGAAGTCTCCAATTACTAACCATAGAAGTTGCATACTAGAATGAAGAATCTGTAACTCATCCTACAATTTCTCACTTTGAAATGCAAAATTCGATGCATATATAAATAGTTCCTTCAAAGTAGAACTTGCCTATTAGCCAACAATGCAAATGTATAAACTGCTCACTCATGCTGATTACTTTTGCCTCCATAAAATCAAAATTATACCAACATAAATTTCTACCATTATAATGGTATGAATGATTAGAAATAAATTTTAATTTAGTGCCCCAAAAATCCACTCCTCTTTTATCAGAATGTGCCTTTATTTTGATCTCAAGATGACCTACAAAAATAAGTTTTCTCTTCTCTACTACTTCTTTAGCCATCATCTTCTTAAGGGGATCATTTAAACCTTTTGTATTCCATACAAGAATATTCATCTAAGGGGAAACCCCTTTATACTTAGGCAACCTTCTTGTAGACTTCCTTCTATTGTGATTTGGTGTAACAAATCCTCCTTCCTTAGTATCATTCTGCTCTAATCTTTGCTCTGGTTATTTAGGAATTTCCTCCAAGTCTTCCACAACCTGAACCATATCAAAATTGGCCTGAATCATTGAATTTTCTCCCTGCTCCTTCGTATATCTGCTATCTCTTTCTTGTTTCTAATCATTTCTAATTATCAACTTTTACAAGTATTTTCGCTTTCACCCACTTCTACAGAATGTTGGATCTGTTCCTCAGCTATATTAGCTTAATTATTGATTTGCCTCATCTGCAAACATATATTCTTATAAACACCCCTCCCATATTCTACATTGTCATTATTTTCTAATATAACATCCCATTTTCTCATGCTAAGGGTTAGAACCCTAGAATACCATACATTAGGAATATAATGAGAACTTAGGAAATTGGATTTCATGCTCATACATAATATAGCATACACACACATGTAAATATTAATTTTTACACACATTTAAAATGATTGTACAAGCATTCATTGACATTTTCTGGGTATAATTGATTTCTAAATGTGATTATATTGAGAATTGTGGATTATATGTCTTGGAAATTTATTTGGCAAGTATAATTGTAGATTTATAATTTTGTTTAAATTTAGGAAGTTTTCTAAAAATTTGGGTAATTTTTGGATTTGGAAAAATGCCAAGTGGTAAGACAATTGAAAAAAGGTAGTAGAAATAAGTATCAAATAGAAGTAGAAATTTTGATAAATGACATTAGGATTTAATGACAAATGTCAAAGAAAATTGGGAGATAATTGGATTAGAAATTGGAGATAAATGGACTAGTTAAATAAGAGGATCAAGTGGATACTTATAGAAAATGGACATGTGGCGAGTGACAAGTGTCACTTGCCAAACATGTCTTAACCTATGACACTATTTCCTAGATGAAAGACTACCTTTATTAATAATTGGTCTTTCCCATTATTATTTTTATTCTCATTTCTCTAGTAATCTCTCATCTCATCTTCTTCAATCTTCTTCATCCACGATCCTCTCTTCTTGCCTTTATCTAAGTGAACCTTGTTCTCACTTTTCATTTACTACTCCCATTTTCTTGTCTTCTTCATATTTGTCACTATAAAACCTAATCCTCCTAATATCCATGATGAAGTTCGTATGATGTTGAGAAGCTAGGATTAATTGTGGTTTGAAGACATTGAAGCTAAATAAGTAAGTGTAAAGCATTATTTTTCATGATTTTTTGAATGAAACATGTTTTGATGATAGTTAGAAGTTAAATGATCATGAATTGCTAAGGTATGTATGCTGAAACGTAAATGAGTAACTTGGATATGTTCTTGTCTTTCTTTTACATATATAATGATTGATAATTCATAAGATGTTGTAGTGATGATTTAGAGATAAAAAGATCATCAAAATGATGTAGAAATTATGCAGAAATTTCATGAAAAGATGATACGCTCATGTTATGATTTAATGCCTACTTACATGAATTTTGGGTAGTTGTCATATGGATGAACTAGAATGATCTTGAGGTTAAAGAAAGGGCTAATGTGGTGTCTTGAAATGAGGAAAATTAGAATGATAAGTTAGAAGTGAAGTGAAGGTGGAAATGAAGTTGAACATGTGCAGAAAATTAAAGATGAATGTGTATATAAATATGTTTCGTTTTTTATTATTGATGATCAATCATGGATTTTGATTTGTGTGTAGATGAAATTGGGCTAAAATGGAGTTAAGAATGATGAGGAAATAAAGAGATTATGAATCCTAAGAGATAAACTATGGAAATGAATTGTTGATGTATTATGAAGGAAATATATTATAAAAAGAGTTAAGATTTTATGTATGATGAGATTAAGTTGGAAATGATGAGAAATTAAGCTAGAAATGATAGACTAAGCATATGAGGTGTTGGATAAAGCTTGGAAAAGTTGAAAGAGCTGCAAAATTGGAGAAAATGGTTAGGAGTGGGTTAAACATGAATATGCCTTTTTTATGTCCTTTGGGCGCACTTTAGGTTTGTTGGGCAAAAATTCTCTAGAATTGCATCGTTCTAGCCCTGTTCATGTTCGTTTGGAGGGACATCAGTTCGTTGGGAGGAAATTCTCTGGACATCTATATAAATTTGCAATTTTGTCCCTTTAGACAACAAAATCTCTCTTTGGTGTCTTCACAGAAGTTGTAGAACTTAAAGTCCTCTTGAAAAGCGTACTTGAATGATCTTAATCTGACATCCATAACAGAAGTTATC
>JANQBM010000007.1:6190123-6225132 GCA_025594535.1 Erythroxylum domingense
ATGTACAGACATTTTTCATGTGCACATATCATTGTTCACAAATGCATGAGCATGAGATGTATTTTCCTAATTTCACTGATTGACCTCACTTGGACCCGTTTCTCTGGTCCGACCTGTTCTATGAAAACGGGATGTTACAGTTAGCACACTGCTTCCATTGGGTATGTGCTTGAACGTCTGAAGGATGTACGAGCATGTGTCGGATGGGAGTGGGCTGCTACATTTGAAGTACTATAATTCCTGTACATTCATACACAGTTATGATTCCAATAGCTCCTCTTGCCAACTTGTTTTAAATTTTTCGCAGTAGGCCTCCATTTTTTGGTGACATTATATGGCTTCCATGGATAAGATTGCTTAATGATAACCTTCTCCATCTCACCTGTTAACCCAAGTCTTATAATGGGAATTGTCTCTGGAAGTTTAGCATTTCTATTCAATTCCACACAAATTTTGTATAGTCAATCCTCTCCATACTAGAGGTTTGTACATCCATGCATATTGGCTTTCCCATGGAACTTGCTATAAAACTTAAGCCTTCCACTGTCCATAACTCTAACAATAGGTTATAAAATTGAATCTAAATCAGAAATGCCTCTATGTTTGCTCTGTTGACCTCAATTTGCTTCCATTTTGCACAAACATTGGTTGACCACCATTATGCCACGGTCCCAATTCCAAAATTTCATCCAAATTGCTGTCCAGCGCAAATTTGAATAACACTGTACCATCCTCCATCAGCATTGTTCTCTCGAAACCTCTCTTACTCCATTTTGATTTAGCCCACGTCTGAATGCTTGGAAACGCTGGTTTGTTGTTCTAGGAAGAACCTACTAAGGGTGTCGACCAAGCCCTTGCTCTAGCCTTCAGTAACTCCAAAGGAGGAGAAACAATCCTATCTTTAGTCACTTCTTGGTATTGTTTTATCTATATTTTGGTCGAAGTAATCTGTATCTTTTTATTCTAAGCACCTGCAAAATTTTGACTTGTAGTTGCATTTCCTGTCAAAGATTTACTAGACGTTGTCGAAAAATCTTCTTCTAACTCCCTTTGATCCTTGTTGGCCTGTAATAGGCCCTCCATAGAGGGATAGAAGCTACCGTCAACCTCCTTTAGCAAACTAAGAGCGGGAAGTTACTTTCCAAAAGTGGAACTAAATAAGGGTAGAAAGGTAAAATCAAATGAGAGAAGCCCTTTATTATAGTGCCCTTTGGTGATGATTTTGTAAATCGTAGTCAAAAGTGCAATTTTTTGCTACGATTTTAAAAATACGTAGCTAAAAGTTTGACTTTTAAGTACAAGTTTGAAAAACATAGGCAAAAGTCTCAAAAGAAAGAGAGCTAGTAGGCTACTTTGTTGCAATGCCCTTTGGAAATGATTTTGAAAGTCATAGTCAAAAGCATCGTAGCCAAAAGTGCAACTTTTGGCGACGATTTTAGAAAATGTAGTCAAAAGTTTGACTTTTAACTATGATTTTAAAAAATGTATTCAAAAGTCCCAAAACAAATAAAATTTATAATTTTTATAAGGAAATTATTATTAATATTTATAAGTAAAAATTGTAAAAGATATTAAAATAAATTGAGTTACCTAATCAATTTATACATTTATTTATCTACTTAATCAATTTAGACATTAATTTATCTATGATTTTATTTAATATTTAATTATTATTAGTAAAAGGATCAATATGTTTATTGCTATAAGTTTGCCAAGGAGTCTAGATTGCCTTTGGCGATGATTTTCATAAATGTTACCAAAAGGTCACCTTTTGGCAATGGTTTCTGAAAATTGTCACCAAAGCAATCTACATGCACCAACACCTTGATTAACATTTGGCGACGAATTTAAATGGTCATGGCTACGTTTGTTGTTTGTCCATGTAATTGAAATATATTTATACATTAGTTATATTGCAAACTTAAATATTAAAATGTATTAGAATATAAACACTTTCTACAATTACATGGTTGTTAACGGTGTTGTTTTTTATTTTTATTTTTAACAATATATTATTTAATTATTTAATATTAATTGCAAATAAGAAATATGAATAATTTAATTAAGTTGATTGTTTAATTTATTTTAAAATTTAAAATATATTTTAAACTTTTAAAGTAGTTATTTAATTAGGAAATAAAAAATTAAAATATCAAATAATTAATTACAAAATAATAACATTGATTTTAATAATTTCTTTTTTTCATGCTTTCTTTAATAGAGGACCACTTTTAATCATGTTCTTGAAGAACAATTATTGATCACATAACTTATTAAGAGAAGCTAAGGTGAGCTGATAAGTTTCTCCAATAGAAATATCTTTCATATCTCTTTGAAGTGCAACAATGGTCCTTTGTAACTTAGGTTGTAATTCTTCTAGAAGAGAAGAAATGAAAGTATAACGAAGAGTAATATCGTTAATCTATTGAGAAGATAATAACGTTTCGTCATATGATGGAAACATATTTGTAGATCTCTTTTGTCTAGAGAACAACACTTTATCTCGAAGTACTCTTGCCTGACCTGTCTGTTGATAAGCTAAAAGTTATCATATGAATTACTCCAACAATAAATACATATTATTTAGAAATGAAATTTTATAATTTTTATAATGAAATTATTATTAATAAATATTGTATGAGATATTAATATAAATTGAGTTAGTTAATTAATTTATACATTAATTTATCTATGATTTTAATTGATATTAATAAAAAGTATCAATGTTTTTGGTGCCAAAGAGTCTAGATTGCCATTGGAGATGATTTTGGTGACCTTTTGTCAACGATTTAAGCCTCACCATTGGTGACGGTTTTTCAAAAACATCACAAATGTTTTTCAAATCACTACTAAATGAGCAACATTTGGCAACAATTTTTATCAAAAACATCACAAATGTTTTTCAAATCACTACTAAATGAGCAACATTTGGCAACAATTTTTAAAAAATCGTCGCCAAAAACTAACCTTTAATTATGATTTCTAAATCGTAGCAAAAAAAAGAAAAAAATATAGCCAAGGGCTACTTTGTTATAGTGACACAAAGTTATTTGATTGTCATCATTTTTTATTATTCTTATCATTTATTTATGTGGCTATTAATAATATTAGATTTAGTTTTCTTTTATCTTTTATTATTCTAAAAATCCACTTTTATTCTTTACTTTTAGACTAGTTAATAGTGTTAGATTTTTCTGTTCACACCACTTCTTCATAGGAACTATAATTTATTTACCATTATATTATTTACTTATAATGATAAATATCCTTACTTAGTGAGTGATAGATTTATATTAAGAAACTTTTGGTAGCATTAGCATTAATATAAATATGTTAACTATGCACTCATCAATTAGTGATAAAAGATAAAATAAAATTTTGGTAAGGGAGACCAAACCAAGATTGCAAAATTGAAAGGTTTGATGTCGGCATTGTCATATGATAAAAAAATAATGATAAAATTGATATCTCAAACTAATGTGAAAAAAAAATGATAATGGCTAGCACAGAGTCAAAGATAAGGACATAATTTTGGTATTGTAAGCCATCGTGGGATATCAAATTTAGAAGATTAATGTAGCAATCCAACGCATGATCAAAGATAAATGATATATTTTGCCCAAAAGAGTGATATAAGACTTAAATGAAACTTAATGGCCACGTTTGGTACGTAACATCGGAGGGGTGAGACAGGGGTTGGGATAGAGAATCAATCAAATAAGCATGTTTGGTAGGTGGTGTTGAAGAAACCCAAGGATTGCACATTACCGCATGGCTGGGATTGGATAAGCCCACCTCCTCCCTTGATATTGCATTTTAAAATCTGAGATTAAAAATTTTGAAGACAAAAATATCCCCACTTATAATAATTTTTGGACAAGTTTAACCTTATTACATTTGCCCTAATTTATCTTCTCTTCCATCGTTTTGAAGCTGTTTAACCTTATTACAGGGAGGAGATCTGGAAAGACGGAGAGCCAACATCATTTAAGAGTGGTACACAGGCCGATGTGCAAAGCGGAAGGGGAGACGATACGAAAGGGAGAGATTCAGTGTGAGTTTTTTTTTGTTTTAAAATATTTGGAAGGGGCGTTATTATCCTTCCATAGTTTCTATCTGATTTTAAAATAAAATTAATGAAAACAATCTCTCCAAATATTACCTCTTATTAAACTTAATTTTAAAGTCATAATTTCACTACCACTATCAATCCCAATCCCAATCACATTCTCATTCTCAATCCCTTCAATTCCAATGCTACCTACCAAACGTGGCCAATGGATATCGCAACTTAAAAATGTAGATTTATTAATTACATTATATTTTTAAAAATAATTAATATATTGAAAAGATACTATAAACAAATATTCCCTAGTGAAAGACATACGAATCCCTTTGATAACTTGTGCATGTCACTGTCTTTGCATGACGAATCAATCATCCCATGAAAATTCCTTTCAGCATGTTCAATGGAAATTCTATACAATAACAAGCTTTTTGGTGTTTAAAATGTAAAACTTCTAATAAAAATTTGAAATTACTAATCTCTGTCTTTTTCATGCCGATATTCTTGTACACTCGGTCTTGTATAAAACATATTAGAGATGTGACAACTTCTGTCCAAAATATTTTCAAAGTTATATTTTTTAATTATGGTCCTAATCATCTCTTGCGATCTTACTGTTCTTCCTCCCAACAAACATATATTAAAAAGAATCAGAAGACTAGAAACACTTGGAAATTATTTTTTTTCGCTTGCTTTTTAATTAATGTCTTCTTTTATGGTCGAGTCCAATAGGGAATGTAGGGAACTCCTGTTGGCTTGATCCAGTTATCTCCTCGGAGGAACCTTCCTGGTGTGAAATGTATTGCATGTTCACGAGTTATGTTCTTAATTCCATTCCATGTAACCCTAGCTTTCTTGTCAGCACCAGGACCATAGTTGTTGAATTCCGTGTACCAACATGTTTTCATTCCTGTGTCCGGTGGTGGCCATGGAGTCCAACCGTCTGGCTGGATCACGTCATCGATGAATGATTCCATAATGATTGTTCTTGAGAACGGCTTCCATGGACGTCCAAGGTATGACTTGAATTGTTGCCTAACTGGGAATAGATCAGGATGTGCTGTGATGGTGCTATTTTGGATTATAAAGCCCGACCGCTCTCTCCTTTGCTTTCGACCTTGTGCAGTCACTATGTTTTGCTGGTTGTCCATGGGTTTCCGTACTAAGAATGTACAGTTCTGGAATGCCACTTCCCCCGCCCCGAAGACGAAATCAATGGTGCCAGAGATGGTACAATCACGGTAGAACTGGCGCTTGACATGTGCATAAAGTGTGTCTTGATATCCATCAAATGTACAGTTGTAAAAGATAGAGTCATCTCCTGAACTCCTCATAGCCACTGCCTGATGTTTATCAGGACCAGCAGTGTTCTCAATTCCAATGTTCATGGCAAGGAAATTGTCTCCAGAAACAACTGCACGCATGCAGTTTAAAGTTCATAAACAAATTTGATCTAATAAAAAAGTTTACCTTGCCTAATATGGATTAAAGAGTAACAACGTACTGACTGTTGGGCAACCATAGGTGGTGTATCCATCGTAGACGTTCCTGTTTCCTGTGATGCGAGTCTTTTCACCGCCATCTCCGATCACGATCAAATTGTCCATGGAATGGTTGAACGAAACGTACTCTTGGTAAACTCCCTCCTTAATATACAGCACAAATGTGGCATTGTTTTTCCTCTTGCCGATGCGCATTATTGCCTCATTAATCGTTTTGAAGTCTCCACTTCCATCCTTAGCCACAACAAGGTCAGGCTTAATCTGAGTAACAGACAAAGCAAGGAGTCTGCGAGTACCAAACTTAACCCATTCAGGGAATTGATCATCATGGCCAAGAACAGGAAGTTCTTCATCAGAATTAGTAGTTAGCAGACGGCGCTCAGCACCTGAAATCTGCATTGAATCGAAGATAGAAGAGAGTCCAGACACAATGTCAAGAGCAATGCTGGTAAGCTGCGTTGCAGTCTTCATTACAGACCTCATTTTCTCTCCAGCGTCTCCAGTCGTGTTATCGAACCCATCCAAGCATGTTTCTTGAAAGGTGAGAGAAGCAGTAAGCCAAGTCGATAAATCTGCTAACAATTCATCGAGGTTGGTAAGATCAAAGTCACCAATTCTCTCGAAAGAATGCTGGAGCTCAGACATGGACATGTTCATGAGCTCTTTACAGTCTTGCAGGGCTTCCCGGGTTCTAGGGTCCTTTTCTATATCTTGCATGACTGTAGATTTCTCGGCAACTTTAATCATGTAATTCTGGGCCACCTTAAAAGTAGCTTGGATCAATTCTTTAGGGTCTGTGGTGTTTCCGGCGGATTTTTTGAGGTTTTCCTCACAACTCTTCTTGTATTCCGCTGGTTGGCAAATGGCTTTGATGGCTTTCACTGAAGCAGAAATGGGTTGGGTACTCTTATGACTGCTTCCATTGATATCTTCGTCATCTTTACCATTGTTGTTAACACCAACCCCGACCGTGACAGCCACCACCATAGCTACAAGAAGAAAGGAAGAGACACCAATAATGGCAATTCTTTTCTTTTTCTTCCCATCATCCCCGTAATCAGGCATTTAATTTTTCACTTGCACAAGATAAACGTATAGATATTAACAAAGTTCTTCTTTCTGACGTTGTTAGCTAGCAGCTTTCCAAAACCCTTCAATGGAGGGAGAAAAAATCAAATGAAAAAAAAAAGAAGTAAAAAGAAAATCTTCCTTAGTTCATTGAAATTAAAGAGCCACTCTCTTATTTTCCTCCCTGGACGTGCAATATCAAATTATTCTCTAGGGGAGGAAAAGAAGATGCTAAAAGTTCAAGGGAAGAGGATTTGTTTAAACTTGTCGACTATAAAGCCTGAAATGCCCCCTCATTCTATGGTTATCTATGATATGAGGTTCTTTTATAGTAGCAGAAGAAAGGCTGCACAAAATTAAGTAATGATCCAAAAATAAGAATTTGGTTAAATCTGTTAAGAAAACGTGAGGCAAAGAGAGGAGAAAGGGTTCATCATTGAGATTTTTATCTGGCTGTCAATATTTCCTAATTATAAAGATCAAAATTTGTGGTACTTATCTTAATTGTAGTTATTTCTCTTGGTATAGGACACCGAACAATGATCCTATCGCATGTCCTCTTGACGGGGTAACAAAAGCGAAGTCCAAACTTTTCATTATACGGTCCATATGAGTTATCATAATGAGAATTCAACCCAATTTTCATAGACATAACAGATTCATGTATAGTTTCGAATTCGTACACATGTATTTGGGAAATATTAATTATTTTCACAATAATCCTAAATATGAATTGAAGTGCATGTATTTCATCGAGCGCTTTAGTATATATTAATTAGAATAAACTTTTATAAAGCCCACATCTATTTAATAGTATATAATTATGCGTGCAATTGAAAAGAAAATATGGAAATAGGAGGTGCATCAGATGAGTATTTTTTATTCCCTTGACTCTTACTGATAAGAATTTCACTGTATAAGAAATTGAACAAAAACTTGCAAAATTGACCTATCTTTTTAATCGATAACCTCAACCTAATCAATCATATTAGAAACATAGGTGCACTCCTATGAATATGAAGAATATACTAGATTGGTCGAGCGAATTAGAATTAATTGTCAACTCATACATAACTGCTTATTCAAAACAAGAAAATTTTCTTATTAAACTCTCAAGTTTTGTTTGTATACTATTAAATATGCTAACAGGAGGTGCAAAAGATGTCTATTTACTTTTTTGTTATTCGAGTTCCAAATAGTTTTATCATTAGGCAATAAGGACACTCATTGATCTATAATATGTTTTTTTTTTAAATTAAAATAATTATATTCCAACAAGAAGGCAAAGCCTTACAAGAAAGTGTGAGTTAGACTTATAAGCTAGCTATATCCAAAATAGATGGATCCAAATGAAAATTATATAATCACCATGTAATTATAATATGTATGAAATTCTAGAGACAACCTAATTCAAACCTAATGCATTTAGAAAAGCTTGCTTTCCTAAACGGCACAAAGTTACCTCTTTTATAGTGTGAAAATTATCACTACAGCAAAAAGAGCTTTAAGCATCAACATGTTTGTAACAGTTTTAAAATGTATTGCTAAAAATTAATATAACATAACAGTTTTTAAAGTGTTGCCTTTAATAATATTAGAAAGCAATAATAATAATAATTTGTTGCTATATATATCAGAAAAGGTAACAAAATTTAAAAAATAGTTGCAATAAGGTCTTGTATATGCAACATCTGGAATTGTTACTATAGTTCTAGTCATTTATTTACTAAAGGGTAGTTACTATATATAGCTACTTAATAATGTGTATTTAAAATATAAAATTTCTCTATTTATTAATGAGTATTCAGAATATGTTTAACAAAATTAAATTATCCACTTGCTTTTATTTAGTTCAATAAAAAGTTATGATACAATTTCTTTAAAATACACATAAAATTGTAATATATAGCCTTTTTGCTTTTCGATATTTCATGCAGTACATAACTATTGTTTTTTTTGAAAATTAAAAATTGATTAATAGAATTAATAGTAAATCATTTGGGGAATAGATACTCTCTTACAAGAAAAGTAACCCAAAACGACCACACAATAAGCTAATAAATGCAAGAGAAAATGAAAATTCTGGATCAAGTTGTGTTTGGAACAAGAAAAGGCATGAAACAACAACACATCAGAGGACCTTTTTTTTAAAATTAAAAATTGGTTGTATTAAATAATAGTGAAGAGTAGTAAATCATTGGATAATAAACATACTCCCCTAACAATAGCTTTGCTTGTCTCGTGTCTAAAATAACCAAAAAGGAAAGGAAATGGAGAATCAAAGTAAAGAAGCAGTAGAAGAGAGAAAACGAGAGCATATGGAATTAATGGATTACTACTTCAATAGGATAGGGAAATCAATACTCATATCTTCGCTCCTCGACACCCAAAACCCTCCATCTTGTCCTGTCATCGTTTCCCAACATCACCACCTCATCTTTCTCTCCCTCTTCGACGATGCTTATTTACTTCATGCACCTTCTTTCATTTTTTAAGGATTTAGAGGGAAAGACAAAGGGAGCTTTAGGGTCTATTAGAGTTGTTTCGGAATTTTCCCATTGTATCCACATTCAGGTTAGTTTATATTCCTCTATTTTGTTGTTTCTATGTATGGACTGTCAATTGGGTAGTTCTAAGGTGAAAATAAGGAAGATGGTTGCTATTAATTTTTTTCAAATTTCCATTAATTATTGAGAGGTGGATTCTTGAGAAATGAAAGCATAATTAAAGATGAAAGACTGTCTTTTGTGACTGCTAGTGAACTAAATCAAAAAAGGCAACGATTCACTGTTTCTGGCTTACGATATGTGTTTTTTCAACTCAAGTTATTAGATCTTTGGGGTGCTTTTAATATTCTTCATACCACTGCTTTTGGATTGTACCATTATTAGATCTTGCTATAGATCTTATTTAGAGTAACGCCATTATTTTCAAGTGATTAACTAAACAAGTGAATATAACCCTATATTTGATTAAAAAAAAGATGCAATGTGATTCCATTATTTGGGTAGTTATATGACACAGTTGTAAAAGTTTTCTCCGAGTTATCTATAGAAAGAGTTTCTGATTAATTGTCATCCAGTATAGACAAAACCATATTCATGTTATTGAGAACTTATGTCATTTATCTTCAAAATATATTGTAGGTAGTTTAGTGAAATTTATGCACTTGTGTCATAGCTAGTATGGTTTAATAAGGAATTATCTCAATTCACTTCTTTTATTAATAATTGAAAAGTTTGGGAGATGTTTTGCATAGGGAACTATGCTCCACAGATCATATCCTATTTTAGTTGTAAATACAATGCTGTTGGTTCTTTCATTTACATGGGATATGGATGCCTGTCTGCACATAATCATGAATAGTGTCTCAAAATCTTCATAACTAGGTTTAAAAACTTTAAAAAGGCATGTCATCTCAATATATCCCTTGTTTTTGCAAGGTTTTTAACTAAGTTATCTCAGTCACAGACAGATAAGAACATAGAGGAAGTAGAAACGTATTTACTCCAGTTATTGTCTACCTATGACCTAGATACCTTAGCTGAATTACCTCCTCTTCAATGTGCTCAGTCTCTATTTTTGCTTGACAAGACTACTTGTACCATTTTTTATACGTTTAATCCTTATTACTTATTTGTGCATAGTGTTCAGTAAGTTTGGAATTTCATTGATGATTTATTGTTTGCTTTTTATGGCTTGCTTGGTTGACTTCAATTCAATTTTGTTGATTTTTAGTGAGATTGAGAAGTATTGGAATCGATCTAGATGATCATTCCATTAAGTCAAAGCTTGGATATTTTCATTATCCTTTTCTTTTATTTTAAAGTTTTAACTTTACTTCTAGTTTGTTTTAGTTTAGAATTTTTTTTATTTTGGGTATTGGGATATGTTTGAAATTTTGTGTATCTACTATTTCAGGACCTTTAAATTAATACAAATAATGTTTTACTTTATATTTCTTTCTTAGCTTTGGTATTGCCTCTTCAATAATACTCATTTTCCTAACTTATTTGTACAAGAGATATTGAGCTCGTATCAAGACAAGCTAGAACGAGCAAGCCTATGGTAGTTTAGTTTCCCATAGGGAGTTTGAGCAAAACATTAACCATCAAACAATTGAGAGAAATGAGTGAAACTATGAGGAAGATTCATTTTACATTTATACTTATCTTTAAGTGATAGTGCCATAAGTTGAGTTTGCTTACGTGCGTTAATGAAAAGTAGTCATGATATGTGTAGTAGCGTGACATTTGAGTTGACCAAAATTTGAGGGATTGCACTCTTTGTGAAAATAAAGTGATGGAATTGATTGGTTGTGTTTGATTTTGCTTGAGGACAAGTTGTGCATTAGTGTGTGTTTTTCTAAGTATTTGGCATGTGTTTCTTGCATAATAGGTTATTATTGTTGTATTTTAGGATTTATTTTGTATGTTTTTGTTTAGCTTGATCTTCATTGTTGTTCTTTTATGTTTGATGTTGATTTAAGGTAAGAATTGATCATTTTGATGTAGGAATAGAGGGTGGCCACCTTTGTGATTGAGCTAGAGACCAAGAAAGGAGAAGAGAAGTGGAGGAATTATAATAAAAGAACCCACATGGGAATCAAATTCCCACAATCATAGGATACCTAGCTCGAAGATATATGCTGGGTTCACTTATTTTTTAGGTTTTTGTGACTATATAATGACATAAACCCCTAGGGCTGAAAAGATGATCAGTGGAAACTTGCCTTCTTGAATAAAAACACAAATTTAGAGTCTTAAGAGAGGTGGAAAATCAAGATTTTTCATTCTAAATTGGGAAAAGAGCATACCAACATCAGATTTTCCAGATTCGGGTAAAGAAGAAGAGGAGTTTGCTTCATCTAGTTTTATTTCATTTTTTCTCTTCTAGCATTTGTAGTTGCGATCGCGACTTAAGGGTTGTATGCGGGTGATTTTTTTTAAATCATGTGTTGGTATTTTGATGATATCTTGAACTGTAGATGTCCAAATGAGGTGATTCTTAATTTAGATTAAAATAGAGACATAATTATACAACTTTATTGAAGTAGAATGAATTTAATTCTATCTCTAAGAAATTAAAAATTTGGTGCAAAATTGAGTCTTGATTGAGGTTGAAGTACTTCACGAGACAGAAATTATGTCTTGATGTTTTCATAAACCTGAATGGATATAGGCTGAATCAGGCAAAAGTATCTTCACAAAAGTTGTAGTCCATTCTCTTATCTTTAAATTGGTATGTGTCCCAATTGCGACATTCTGTGTTCCCCCAAATGCATTGCGATCGCGACCTGCTTCTAGACCGACGCACTCCTCCTTCTTAATTTCTTTTATTTTTATCCAAATTTTACTTCCATTTTACTTATAAAAAATGAGGTTTTTAGGCAAAGTCGTCTTTTAAAAAATTGTTTATCTATGTCTTAAGATTCTAAAGAACCTAAGTTCATACAATTTGTCCTAGTATTCTGAAAGTTATACACAATTTACTCTATAATATTTAGAAATAGAGACATAATTTGAAACTCAACTTCAAGGAAAATTTCAAAACTCATAGGATAGTCAACCAAATTGAATGATCTTGATGTAATTAAAAACTTAAGAGATATATGAACAATTTTCTAGAAGAAACTATCCTTAAATGACTTCATTTTATTGCTCAAAAATAACTTGGAAAGTTGACCCTAAATTTGTTATAGGAAAAATCAGAATTATATGAAATAAGTTATGAAATTCGATTTTTATGGTTTGATTGAGGTATAAATCATAAGTATAAATAATGCTTATTTGAATTTGGAAATATGAATGGTTATGGACAAAAATAATGGAAAGATAACCCGGATTATCCTTGAGCATGTATTATACACAATATACATATGTATGTGATTGGGTGTTCATATGATTGTGCAATTAATAATGTGTGTAAATGTGTATTATATGATGTTGATAAACATGATAGAACGTTCGCATCTAGATGCTTCTGGATCATGGAAGCTAATGCTAATTTGGTGCGTACTGTGAGCAACGTAGACAGTCTCATTCAATTAATTGTTTGTTTTATATTATGTTTGAATTATCGAATGAATGTGATTTAATTGTGCTGATTCCGGACAATGAAGTTCCGATGATTTTGATGAGTGAATGTGATATTTGAAGTGCTCCTAGTATATGAATATGACAAAATAAATGTGTTTTCTTAACTTAAATATTGAATGCCGGACCATGGTCTGATGACAAGTGAAAGTGAATGTGTAAAGTGAAATAAAGTGATTGATGACAAGTGAAAGTGAATGTGTAACTTATATGACTGATGCATTTCTTTACATGAATGCATAATAATGTAAAGGTTGTTGTCACCAGAGTAGCCACTGAAAAAGAGGTTAAAGCTCAGAAAGTGGAAAAAGAGCTTAAAGCTCATAAAGTGGAAAAGATTTTAAAGCTCAGAAAGTGATTAAGTGCCAAAGGCTCACTATATAAATTGAGCCCTGTATTTCCAACGGATAGGGGACAGTTATTAATGAGCCCGGTATCCACAATGGATACGGGACAATTATAGGCGCTCGGTCACAATAATAATAATTGAAGGTGAGTCTTCTGAGCATTGCATATGCATTTGATATGTATGTGTAAATGATTGAAATTCACTGTTTGAATGGTTCAAATGTGAAATAATGAATGTGAAATAAATGAATAAGGTGTTAATTGATGTTACATGATGAATTGATGTTACATGATGAATTAATGTAGTGATGAGAGTTATGTGATACTTTATGCAAAATGTAAAGATGTGAATTACATGTTATGTGTATTTATGTGATGCATGAATTGAGTGAACAATAGATGATGGTGTTGGATCCTGATTTTTCTTAGTATTTATTTTATTAAATTATCAAGCATGAAAATAAATTAGAATTTATGAATTAGAAATTTTTGGAGTTTAATATGGTATGTTATGAATTTTTTATGGTGGTATCAATTAAATATAAAGTGAAGGAGTTAGTAGAAAATTGCTTTTATAAGGAATGGTAAAATTCGAAAATCAAAAATTTTGTCTTAAGTTAATAAGACAAAGAAGAGAGGAGTCATGAGTGTTAAGGAAGAAAAGAAGGAGAAAATCGTAGAAGAACCTAAAAGGAGAGAAGGAGAAATTGAAGCAAGGAGAAAGAAGAAGAAAAGAGGATAGAAGGAAGATTTTCAGCTGATTTTTCTTATTAGGTAAACCTTATTGCTCTTTAGTTTTGATAGAAGAAGGAAGTGGAGAAACTAGTTTTTATATGATGATGAAGAAAGAAAGAAGAAGAATAAGTGGTTAATGTTTTCTTAGTTTTTCTAGTTAGATAAAATCAAGAATAGATCAAGGTTAAACTTATTCATGGATAGCTAGGTTTAAGGAAAGTTTCGTGTGTATGTTGATTAAATGAGATATGTTTGTTCTTAGGAGATCAAGAATATCAATGTAAAGAGCAAGGAGAAGAGCAAGCTTAATAAGAGATAATTTGAGTGATGTGTTTGGTTATGGAAATAAGAGATAATTCGAGTGATGTGTTTAGAGTGACGAGTGAGGATATGAACATGAGAATGAATTGTCATTTATTTTGGGATGATATAAGAATCCTTCAGAGTGTTGCACTTATGTGTCATGAGTCCGAATGTTGGGCTCCGAAAACAGGGTCCAACAAATGGTTACCTCATCTGAGTTTACAAAACTCACCCAAAATTTGCAATACTTTTTAGGCTCAGAAGAGTTACCTCGTTAGGCTAATAGGAGTACAGACGACGCATTTGAGTAAGAGATGGAAGTCGGGATCAGTTCGTATCTGCATTTGTACTTTCTTATTTTTGTATCAATTTGTATATTCTGTGATTTTTGTACAATGTGTATTTGAACATTATGTTTTTATTAACTTTCCAAATGGGAAATGTTGTAAATGATTTGTGTTGTAAAAAAAAATTGTACCATGTTTTAAGCATTTGATTATTCTACCATGCCACCCTTATAGGGTACGCACTCGGACATCACTCAGGATGTCGGGTATGTGTCTTGTGAAAGTGGGGTGCTACATTTGTATTATGGATTATTTGATTATTGGGGATGTTAATGAAATCATGAGTGACTAAGTTATTTGTAGACATTACTTTTAAAATGCTTATTAAACTTCTATTTTGTTGATTTAAATGAATGAAGCTTTTGATCCTTGTGGGATCGATATCCACTTTTTACTCTAAGTTGCAACCAGTATACTTATGGTTTTTAGTGTAAAAAGTAGTATTTGTTTCGTAGTTAACGTAAAACTTGACCGAAAAGTTAGTGGTTTGACTACGAACCCTTTTATATACAATGTTGTAGTGCAATTTGTCCTTTCACCATACAATATCCCACTTAGTTTAGAGTATGGTTAAAGTGTGAACTCCCACTAGACTGACTACATCACATCTAGCCCAAGTGGTGTTAGTTCTTATCCCTGAGGCTTATTCCTCAATTAGATATGTCACTGAAGACTATCTTCATGACATTTCCACTCTGACCAGAGATTCCCAAGTAATAACCCTGAAAAAAGGCTGTGGTTATCATCTCCTCCTATCAGGAGTGGTGAACCCTTTATTAGCTCCTTAGTTACCTTCGAATACCTCAAATTGTACCCAATCATTACCCTATGAACAACCTCTGAGAAGAAACGAGATTGGAGTCAAAGTACAAGATCAGTATCCAAGATATCCTTAAACACCTTAAGTCTAAGGATATTTACACCATTGTTATGATAAGACTATCAACGTCACTAGAATAGATCATAAATATGATTGTCTCATGGCAGGTCATCGAATGTACTTACTACTCTTAGCAAGCATCCACATGTTAACTCTAAAAAACTCATGCTTACAGTTTATAAGATCCACTCCTTGATCTAATTAAGGAGTATAACATGTGTTAGTCTGTTTGGATTAATAATATCTAGAGACAATTTAGACACTAACATAATTACACATGATAGGAATCTCATTATCATGATCTAATCATGATTTCCTTCATGTTATGTAATGTATCAAGGACTTTATTAATTCGATTTAAGATCACTATCATCTCATAAGGAACATGAACATTAAATTAACGAAAATTCCTTTTATTGATCATAAAGATTTGTACAATAAGTGCTAAAGTCGATTGTCTTTAGAGCACTTCTTTAACAACGTCCTACTTACACTAAAATCAATTGTCTTTGTATCTAATATCTTGGGCAAGTACACGAGATCATATCTCTTTCTGGGAATTGTCTTAGTCAAAATATCATCAATATTCTGATTAGTGCGCACTCTCTCTGTCTTGACATCATTTCTACCAATGATTTATCTACAAATGGTATTTCTGATGAGACATTGGTTCCTTTGCTTACGCTATGGCACCATTGTTGTCACAATACAATTGTACTAGGTCAACAATGCCACTCTAAGTTACATGATGAACTTCTTGATCCAAACTGCTTCCTTTACTGCTTCTGAAGCAGTAATGTACTCTTCTTCGGTTGTTGAATATGTAGTTGTCTCTAGTTTGGAACTCTTCCAACTGATTGCTCCACCATTCAGTGTAAAACTATATCTTGATTGGGATCTGGAGTTATCCCTATTGGATTGGAAATTGGCATCTGTATATCAACTCACAACAAGATCTCGTTCTCCATATAGCAAGAATACATCATTAGTTCTTCTCAAGTACTTAAGGATATTCTTGAAAACAACCAATGACCCTCACTAGGATCTGACTGGTATCTACTCGTAACACTTAGAGCATATGGTATATCGGTTCTCGTACATAACATAACATACATGATTGATCCTATATTCGAAACATAATGGACTAAATTTATGTGAGTCCTCTCATCTTGTGTCTTTAGACACATAGATTTTAAGAGTGTAATCTCATACGTCATGGGTAGATAACCTCTCCTGGACTGCTTCACGCTAAACCTCTTTAGTACCTTGTCTATATATGTAGACTGAGAAAGACCAAGCAACTTCTTAGATTTATCTCTATAAATTCTTACCCCTAAAATCTAAGTTTCTTATTTAAGGTCTTTTATGGAGAAATTCTTGGACAACCAATTCCTGACTGATTGTAAAGCTGAGACATCGTTTCCTATTAGTAATATGTCATCTATATACAACACAAGGAATACAATTGCACTCCCACTAACCTTATTATACACACAGGTTTCATTCGTATTTTGTGAGAAACCAAACTCTTTGATTGTCTCATCAAATCAGATATTACAACTCCTAAATGCTTGCTTCAATCCACAAATGGATTTTTGAAGCTTTCATACCTTTTCTCCATATTTAGATATGAAACCATAAGGTTGTGTCATATACACACCCACGGTTAGGTTTCCATTGAGAAAAGTTATTTTCACATCCATTTGCCATATCTTATAATCATAATGAGTAGCAATAGCCAGGAGTATCCTAATGGATTTAAGCATGGCTACCGAGCTAAATGTTTTATCATAGTCAACTCCTTGTAATAGTCCGTCATTTATACCTCAATTGTACACTAATTGTACTTTAATTCCTCATCAATATCATCTTCAATTCCAGCTCAAACTTATTCAATTTATAGCTCACAAATCATTGTCTTTCATGTATGAAAATCCAAACCTGAAACTATCATTGAAACATCATTTTCCAGAACTCATTTCTTAATCAACATCATATATATTTCTTTCCAATTCATTCATCATCATCACACTACTAAACCATCTTATAAAGATAAGATTTATACTTACTTGTTAAGATCTAATTCCACCTCAAAACATCAAGTTAATCAAGCCCTCCATGCTTGCAAGATCATCACAAATTCAGGGTAAAAATGAGTTAGTTTTCGGCAAGGATGGAAGATAACCATCAGTTGGTTCTTTAGCTATCATGTAAAGGACAAAAGTCTAGCTTGGATGTAACAATATAAGTAAGGATTAGACCAAAATGTAGAGAAGGAAGCTAGGATTCATTTTTGGTGGAGAGCAAGGGAGGAGATGAAGAAAGTTCCATTAGAAACTTTGCCACATTAGCTTCATACAATTAAGTGCAAGATGTCCTCATCTATTAATGACATATGTCATTAAGCATGTCTTCCATTTTTCCATTAAATATCCTTCCATTTGTCTCCCAATTATTAGTCCACATGTCACACATTAATTGGTCCACTTGTCACACAATAATTGATCTATTTGTCATTTAATTACTAGTCCACTTTTCACTCATTTAACTATGCCAAATGTCAATCAATTATAGGCTTAATCATCCTAATTTGCCATGTATTAAATAGTCTTGCCACTTGGCATTTTTTCAAAACTAAATGTACATATTAATTTAACAATTTCTAATTTATGACAATTAATTCAAGTTGCTAATTATAATCCATTAATTTTTGTCATTGGTAAACCAAATTACAAGATATTGGAAAGCACATTCAAATCTCATATCACATTCATTTTAGTTTCATACCCTCGAATATGTCAATTGAGTTCCATTCATCTAATTCACATTTTATGTGTGTATGCTCATATTATGCATTTGAACACAATTATGAAATTATGTCATGGATGTACCAATTTCATTCTATATGATACCACTCATGGGGCTCCTTATCCTAACACTTTAAATCTCTTAATAATTTGAGAGACGGGATGTTACAATTTAAGGTTTTTTTTGGGTGGGGGGTGGGGGGGAAAGGTTGGATTGGTTTAATAACAAAGTAAAATAAAACTAAAATAATGAAAGCAAATTAAAGAAAACATGCAAAAATTATGAAAGTGATGAATTCGTTAGGGATCCGGTTCTTTGCTTCAATCTCAGCTTACATTGAATAAGACATATTTCATTAAATTATTGTCTTTACACCTCCTTTTGAACTACTAATCATAGATAAATAATAAGCTCTGTTAATCCCGATTTTTCCTTAGGTAGTGTTTAATTAAGAGACACTTGTTAATTAAACCTAGCTATCGAACAACTTAGGAGACTTTCTCTAGATTTAATTGGACAATTGCATTACAAATTAGGAAAATAAACCAATCTAAGCAACAACCACATACGCTCAGGTCATTTAACCTAAGTTATGTTATCCCTAATAATTCAAAACCATTAGTTGCCAAAAACGAATCTCAATATAACAATTACGCATTATATTGAAATTCTAACAATGGGTTTATACATAAACAATCTAACGATAATGAGAATAAAGATCATACATGAAAACCCAAATCCATATGTATAGGATAACATAATCAATCCCTAAAGATAGTAAGAATAATAAACATAATGAAGGGCATCCTTAACTGGTTTCTTTGACGTCGATGTCACCTCCAAATTGACGTCACGAAGCTTGCTCTCCATTGGTCTCTAAGGGATTGGAACTTTTCCCTTTCTTCTTGTCAAAACCAAGCCTTCCACCCCTTTAAAAGTTTTCTCCAAATGAAACATAAACATCTGTCGTCAAATGTCACATTTTATACTAAAAAGGTAATGTTTCGAGTGAGCTATCCAACAACTTATGGGTGTGAGTTGTGTGTCATGGGTGTGAGTGGTGTCTCAATCCCGTGACACACCTTTACATAGGCACGAGAGGTTTCTCACATCCATACAAAACTTGTCACAGCTGTGAGGTTGTAAGCCCTCCTACATTCTTCTTCTTTGTGTTTTCAGCATATAATCATCATCTTCATGCATTTTCTTGTCTTTACTTGCTTTAATCTTTCTCATTCTTGCTCCATTAAGACAAAAGATTGTGAATCTCTGAAAAATAGCTCAAATATGGTTCTTTCAACTCACTTTAGCTCTTTTACTTCCAAATTGTACCTAAAACTATATATGAACTAAAGTGAGTATCTTAAACATTTTCGTATCAGTAATCACTAAATGTTATAGAATAAATTCATAACCCACTAAGCACATATTAATAGCTAGAAAAGTTTGGCAAACACCTAGATCCAAAGTCTACTAGTATAATACTGTATGGAATCAGTTACTGACTCCAAAACTCTCATTCCTTCTATTGTTGATTATGAAGAACAAATTAAGCATTATGGATAGATTACATTTTTTTAGCAATTGACAATAGCCACTTTTTATGTATGGAGTGTGGAGAAACTAAGGAACATTTTTTTGTTGAATTCCAATATGCCTCAAATGTCCAAAAAGAGATAAACAAATCATGTCAATGGAGCTATAATGGGAACTTGCTCTTTGATGCCATTCAATGGCTGAAGGATCATTTGAGTACTAATAAAGACACTTTGAAGATATATTTTCTTACTATAGGATTAAGCATTCAAAGGGTATTGTTGGAAAGGAAAATTAGGAAATTCAAAAACAAATTTACTACAGAGAAGGAGATTACAAATGGGAACCTATAAAACCTAAAGGAATTTATTTATTTAAGAAACTGATCAAGGAATTTCTTCTAATCTAAGATGTCAATGATTGTCTTTTGTTTTTCATAAGAGGTGAATCACTAGATTTCCCTGCAGGGATTCATTGTATCTATAAATCTTTTGTAATTTCCATTAGCTTCTTAATACATTCTTTTAATTTCGGAAAAAAATTTACCAACTATTTTCAGCTTGAGTTTTGTTACAATCCAAAGGTGGTGGTAGCCCGAGGGTTGAGATAACTGGCCTAAATTTCTTTAGTCTAAAGAAGATCTTTGAAAATTAACTGCTTGCAAGTTAAGTTGGTAAATTTACTATTTCTATCAAGTTAAGTTGGTGAATTTACTATTGCTATCATTCCTCCAAATATATTTGTCATCATCTATGTAAAAATGAGTCTAACATAATTCATTTATAAGAGACCTGGGTAAAACTGACTACTAGAATACTTCCTTAACAGTTAAGGCTATTGAAACAAAAGCATATAGTGAAGTTGATGTTCTGAGAGTTGCAACTTCATTGACATTGATCAATTGCCTAGTTGAGAGCCAATTATCATACTAGAAGCTAATAGATTCTCCATTCCCAACTAAATCTATAATTTTTGTCTTAAATGTATCCCTTTTTTCAAAATGAATTTTAGTGTGGTTGAAGGAAAGTTTATAGAATCATTTGCCTATATACTCCTATTCTTGATAAAGTAACTATGAATCCACTTTCACCAAAGAGATTGTTTGTCATGCATGTGCCTTTAGAATCTCTTAGTAAGCAATGGTATTCATGGCTTGAATAGAACATATCCTCATACCTCTTTGTTTCCTTGGATTAGATTTCAATCAATTTCATCTTGGTTCTATGATTTCCCTCTATTTTGCTAGACCACTAGAAGTTGTTGTATATCTTGGTTGTAATTTTTATCATAAACCTGGGGAATTCTCCCTCAAATAATCAGCCCAATAGATATTGATAGAAATAAGTATAGATGTAATAAATTGAATTCTCCCAACTGTTAAAAGGTGTTTGGAGCTCTAAGAAGATATTCTGGATTGAATTTGTTAAAAAGTACAAAGTTTCTTGATTTCACTCTATAAGAGGATATGGGGATGCCATGATATGTCATTGGAAGGTTCTGTAGCTTAAAGCTAGTGATATATGTAATCTTTTATTATCTATCAGCTGCAATCCTTGAAAAATAAATGTTACTTTTGACACAGTTCACATATAGCCTAAATCCTCGTTGAAAGATTTTTAAATGCTTTCACTAATGTTGAGGTAGATATTGCTTCCTTTTGGAAAGTAAAATTAGATCATCTATAAATAAATATTTTTTAGTTTGAGCTTCCTACATTTGGAGTGACATTTGAAGCTTCTTGTTCTTTTTACAACCATTTTAATGATCTTATAGAGTACTTTTGTGATTAGAGCAAAGATATATGGAGATATCGAATCCCCTTATCTGATGCCCTTACAACTTTGAAGAATTTGGTAGGTTGGCCATTCATTAGTATGCTATGTGAGGGAGTCTTTATGAATTGCTTAATACACTAAATAAATACCTTTGGGAATTACATAGTTTGCAATATATTAATGATGAAGTTCAATTCCACATTGTCATATGCCTTTCTGAGATCAATTATGATGTAGCAATTGGGATTGCCTATCTTCTTAGAGTAAGAACTAATGAGCTCTTATATATGATCCTTAAGTAAGACTAATGTGCTTGTTGAGTATACCCTTGAGTCTTTGAGTAATGATTTTATAGATATTTTGTATATGAAATTGTAGTAAGCAATAGGCCTAAAATTAAGGAAACCATTCAATTCTCCATTCTTTGTCACAAGGGTTATAAAATTCTTGTTGATGTCTTTAAGGAATGAAATTTTGTTGAAAAACTCCATAAAAACTTTTAAGATTAGGTTTTCAGTGAGTAACTAAGTTTTCGTGAAGATATTGACATTAAAGCCATCTAGTCTTAGAGCCTTGTAAGGGTGGAGATTGGCAATTGTCCCCTCATTCTCCTGAAGTGTAACAGGGTCACATAAATGGAATTTTAAGGATCTACTTAAGGAAGTTCTTAGAAGAATGTGCTTCAGAAGGCTTATTAATTAGATAACTAATGTAATTATAGGCCCCTTGAACAAGCCAAATTTAAGAGTTAAGCAATATATTATTGTGCTTAAGGGAAATAATTTTTCTCCTAGCTTTCTTTGAAAAAATGACTTTGTAAAATACCGAGGTGTTTTTATCTCTATGATTCATCCAATCCACCCAGACACTTTGTTTCATGAGGAATAATTAAGAAAAATCTTGAGTGTAAATATGCATGACTTATTTCTATTTAACCTTCAGGTTCTGCTAATTAGGACTGTTATAAATAGCTTGTTAAATACTCTTCAAGTCCTTCTTTGTAATGCTGCTAACACTTTTTAACAAATTCATCTCTTACTTAATAAATTTCACCTTCTTGTAAACAAATTGTTTAGTACCACTAATATCAAATCTCAATGCTTTCTATATACTTTCCTTAAAACCAGCTAGCTTTATAACAAAATTGTTAAATCTAGAAGGATAATAAGATTTTGTAGCAATTGTTATGGTTAAGATAAGAGTATAATCGGATAATAATTGTTTGAGAATTTAGAGAAACAATTGGGAAAGTCGTCATCCAATTTAGGTTCATAACACTTCTTTCCAGCTTTTGCTTTATCAAGAGATCACAAGATTGCTTGTTGATCTAGGTGTAGAAGCATCCCCCTGAAGGGATATAAGTGAATTAAACTTCATCTATACATTTAGCAAGTTCCCTACAAGGACTGCATACTAATCTTGGTCCCTCTTCCTCCTCTATTTTTAAGATGGTATTGAAGTCTCCTAAGAGCACCTAGGATAAGTTGATTAAATTTGTAAGCTCCTTGATTTGGTTTCATAAGAAATTTCTCTAATATGTATTATTGCATGCATATAAGAATGTAATGAACATGAGCAATTTAAGTTATATTACAAAGACTTGTAAATGCACCAACTGATCAAATATGTTAAAAAGATGCCACTGATACAGTTTCATCATCATATAGGACAATAAACATGTCACTAGGATAATAATAGTGATTAGAAATGATTTTCCACTTAGCTGGAAAATATTTCAGTAGCTTGCAATGTTCCTTTTTATCTTAGTTTCTAAAATGCCTGAATCAAATTGGATGAGTGAACCAGAAAAAAGCAGGTAGGGCTGAGAAGAAGTAGACATGTGGAAGGAAATGGAAGGGAGACAATGCAAAGATACAAAGATGGTAGCATCAAAGTGAAAGAGTTGCATAACCATAAGAGATTTTAGGGTAGAGAGGAGGAGGAGAAAAAAATGTTTTTTACACATTGCAATCTTCTCACTTTATTGAAGTTCAAAAGATTTAGGATTTCTATATAACTCATCTCATATAATTCTAAGTGCCTCTTTAGTAGTTGTTAGCAAATGATGAGTGTTTCTGATATTCTCCTTATAGAACTACTTTAGGGACATTATGATGAGTTTCATTTTTGTTGCGTAAACAAACTACTTGGTGCCCTAAACTTTAGTGGAGAAAACTTTCCAAATGGTTTCATCAAAGCCTGGCAAAGAGTTTAAGAAATTATTTAATCGAAAAATTGTTCTAATACTTACAGCTTAAGCTTAACTTCTACATGATTCACATTAAGTGATCAAAGAGACTAATTGTAGTGAAAATTAATAACGAGCTAGGGAATTTTCCAAATTTGCCTGACATTTGTCTAGTTTTTTCCTAATGAAAACCCTAAGGTATATCAAACATCTAAATACTTGTAATACATTGTCTAAACTCTAAACAAGGATGTTTAGAAGCATATACACCCTCAACTTCTTTAGAATTCAGGATAGTATTGAAATCCCTAGTCAATAACCATGGTTTCTGATTGCTATAGAAACTTTTTCTTAATTAATTCCTCTAAAATACATTGTTGTATACATAAACAAAGGAGATTACACTAGCTTTAATTGTGGTGTTGCATGATACATCAACATATAAAGTGTGATTAGACATTTCTATGATTATTACATTTATAGTTTGATGATTGAAGTATAACACGATCCTCCCATTAGGATGATGAGGATGGTTTGTGACTTGCCTCCAATTGGAAGATAGCATCTCCAATAGATCAAGTTTATCTTTTTTTTAATTCTTAATTCTAGTAAGAAAAGCATGTCTTTTCTATGCTCTAAGATAAGGTTCCTGAACAAAAATTTCTTGTAAGGAGCATTAACGCCTCTTATATTCAAAGTGATGACTTCTATGTTTTATAATCTAGTTGCTTCTTCCTTCTGTTAGATCTTCTCCTTAATATAGGTTCAAACTGCTTCTCACTATAAATGGATGTAGATATTTGTTCATCCCTATTTGTACTCTACTTCCTTAATTCAACCTCTTTTTAGGAAACAACTATGAAAATAATGGGAAAAATTAGATTCCATTTTTAACTGCTCATATCGGAAATAGGATTGACTAGAGGGTTTTACAAACATTTTCATTCTTTGTAAATTCTTCCAAAAAATGCTTTTCACCAGATCTAGGATTAGCCTCAGTGTTGTGACATGTACCTATTAAGCTACAGACATTTATTTCAACTGTTTAAACACTGCTTTTCTGGTTCTTTTCTTTAATTTGATTAAGCTCCTATGTAAATATAGTATTGAAATGTCCACCTCTAGGTCTCCATTCTTTTCTAGCATTTAGTTGCTTAGGTTTCTAAGAATAGTTTACTTTGAGAGTACCTTCAAACATCTCAAGGTTTTCATCCGACCTTACAATTTAGATATGTTTTAGTAAATAAGTCATAAAATTCACCAAAACACATAACCTTGCAAATTTGGTTTTAGATGTCTTTATAGTGGCTTGGTCCATATAAATTGGTTTACCAATGAAGCTAGCAAGATAACTTAATCCACTTGTCGTCCAATACTTCAATGGTACTCCATATATACACGACCAAATTGGTATGTTTTCCATCTTAATTTTAACAATTTTCTGTCTGGTCCTCTAAATCTATAGCAATGTTGGCTTATTCTACACATGCTAATGTCCCTCTTCAAGTACTATAATGGCAGCTTCTTTGTAAGAGAATTTAAAGAAAAAAAATATCATCATTGTTTACCAACATGTCAAAAAAACCACGTGTTTTCCAACCTGTTTATGGTCACTACTTCATGAGATAAATAACTCTTTTGTTTAAAAAATATCCAATCAATTTGGAATTCCATTTCTGTGCAACAACTTTTAAAATTTCAATGAGAGGTGATACAATAAATTGTTCATCACATTTGTTAAGTAAAAACTAGCTAAGTTTGGTTTCTGGTTTGTTCTCTCTAGTAACTTGCTCCCCTGTCTTCCTTATACCACTGGTATTCTCTTTCATATTGTTCAGGATAGGCATCTACAAACACCTATTCAAGCTTGATGATTGAGTTTAAGGAGCAGCTAATGTTTTTTTCAAAACTATAATGAGTAGAAACTTAGATATACCATCCATCAAAATTGTCTTAATGACAAAGCTGACTGAGTCCTATTCATTATTCATAGGATGACAGTAGATCAACCACACGTTAAATACTAGAGATTCACACATAGGAGATACTAATGGAGTCTAGAGCAAACAATGTTGACAATTTGGAAGTAGGAAGGTAATGAGGGCTATTATAGCATAACCAAAAATAATCAAGTAATTCCCCATGTTACTTGTCTCATAGGTTCCCCAAAGTGGAAGACTTACTAAACAACCACCTAAACTACAATCTCAATTTGGGGCCTATAGAGTGTAGTGAACAAGGTGGAAGTAGCTAATTAGCTTGTGCAAGTTGCCATCCTTTTCATAAAGAGCAATGCTCAAGGGTTATCAAAATTTTAGAAGGTGGAACAATCATCCTCATTTTTAGACATTCTAGACACAAAGATGGAAGATGAGCAACTAGGAAAAGTGACTGTTAACAGCAAAATGGCATGTGTGTTCAGAAAGAGACAGGGAGAAGACACCAACGATGAGATGGGAAGCAGGAATTAGATGTTCGAAGGTAGTAGATTTTCAATTCAAGTGCATTACAATTAGGATTAGTGCTTTTTGTTTTGCATGCTAAGACATGATATTCTTTATAATGAGTAATGTTATTCTTATTTAAAGATGAACATATGACTTATCTGTTATTGATGATTGTTTTTTCTTAACATACAAGTGGTACAGTGTATAAAGCTCGATTGTAGTTTTAAATAAGGTATAGTGTGGTATGGTGTATAAAGCTCGATTATAGTTTTAAATAAGGTATAGTATCTTAATATCAAAGTGAGAGTATTCTCATTTTAAGTTGAATATGTGATTATCTATTATAGGTAGTATGTTTTTGAACATAAACGTGGCATTAAATATATGAAAATTTGGTATAGTTTTAACTAACCTATGATATTCTTTGTATTAAATGAATGTATTCTAATTTAAAGTTGAACATAAGACTTATCTATTATAGGTGGTCGTATTTTTTTAGACATAATTAAGGTGTTTGAATATATGAACCTGTGGTATGGTTTTATCTAAGTGTGGGTAACTTAATATCAAAATGAATGTATTCTCATTTTAAGGTAAATTTGTTACTTATCTAGAATGAATGGTGGTATTTTTTGAACATACTTATAATGGTAGATGTGTGAAGGCCTAGTACAATTTTATCTACATCATTATATTCTTTATATTGAGTGATTGTATTCCCATTTAAAAGTGAAAATGTGACTTACTTGTTATTGGTGTCAGTTTTTTTTACAAAAATATATATGATATTGAATGCATGAAGTTCTATCATAGTTTTAACGAAGGTATAGTATCTTAATATCAAAGTGATGACATTCTCATTTTGAGGTGAATTATTGACTTATAGGTTATGGGTGGTGGTTTTTTTAACATATAGTGTAATATTATATACATTGATCTATTAAAACTTTAACTGAGGCATGTTATCCTTCATACTTAGTGAAGGTATTCCTATTTAAAAGTAAACATGCGACTTATCTGTTATTAGTGGTAGTTTTTATAAATTTAAGTGTGGTATTATATATATCAAGATCTAGTATGGTTTTAATTTAGGCATGGTAACTTAATATTAAACTGATGACACTCTCATTTTAAAGTGAACGTGTCACTTATTAGTAATGGGTGATGATTTTTTTTTTAATACGAGCATAATATTATATGTGTGAAGGCAATACATTTTTAGTTAAGTTATAATATTCTTCATACTGAATGATAATATTCTTATATAATGGTGAACATGTAACTTATCTGCTATAGGTGGTGGGTTTTTTTAAATGTAAGCATGGTGTTAGATATAAGAACCTCTGTGTAGTTTTAATTGAGACATAATAACTTAATATCAAACTTATAATATTCTCATTTTAAGGTGAACATGTTACTTATCTTTTACGGATGATGGTATTTTTGTGCATAATCATAGTATTAGATGTAAGATGTCTATTATAGTTTTTATTGAGCAAATGTATTATTCCAATTAACCCAATCTTTAAATTAAAGATAAAGCATGTCAAGTCAGTGCTTCATCTTTGTCTACTGTCATTGTAAACTCAAATGTTTACCAGCCACCGTAAAACCTCTATTTAAGATCAAATCAAATGAAAGTGTAAACAAATTAGATCTATAGAAAAAAGATTTCAATGTTTTTTGGAATCCGATTGTCTCAATTGCCAAAAACACGACAATCTTGTTTCTTTCAAATTATTGTCAACATAGTAATAATATTAGTGAAAACAAGTTTTTAATATTTATTTTCTCTTTTTTCAATATAACTACAACAAATTCGAACCAAAAAATAAGTGTAAGATGAAGAACGATGAGCAACGACCAAAAGAAGAAGAAGATGAAACATTGTAATATATTATAATTATATCTTTACTCCTTTCCATTATAATCAAATTAATTTTGATTGGATTACAAGTTGTTGGTTACTTGTCCCCCAATCAATTGCCATTAACTAGATTTACACCTCTTTTAACATTTTAAAAAATACATTATTGATTATTTTCATTAGTTAGAAGATGAAATAATATGATAAAATTCACAAATAATTTAATACAATCAGACAAAGAAGAGTGACAGACAGAGAGTGTGTGAAAAACATGCTTAAAATCACAACAAACCACCAGTATAAGGAACTCCGGTCGCCGGCAACCAGCTGTCGCCTTGTATGAAACGGTAAACGGTGAAACTCCTAGCACCAGTGACGTTAAGAATGTGAAAACCAGGCCATGTAACCCTGTTAGTAATGTTGGATCCTGGACCAGTATTGTTGAATTCTGCATAGTAAAGTGTGCTAAGTGATTGATTACCGGACCACTCGACCCAACCAGAAGGATCAATTAGGCTATCCAAGAAAGATTCCATAAACACAGTTGTGGAGTAGTCTTTCCAAGGTCGACCTAAGTACGTTTTTGTGCTACCATTGCTGCAGGCAAGGTCCGGAGCTGCTCCAATGGTGCAATTCTGTATTGAAGTGCCTGTGTTTTGGTTAGGGTCAGTTCTTCCCTGTGCAGTTATTGTGTTGAACTGGTTTGCCATTGGCAAGCGGGAATAAATGTTGCAGTTCTGAAAAACAACTGCAGCATTGCCGAAAATGTAGTCAATAGTGCCGTAGATGTCACATTCTCTATAAAATTGCCTGAGAGAATGTGTATATAAGGTGTCTTGGTACCCCTCCATGCTGCATTTGTAGAATGTGGACATGTCTGCTCCATTTCTTACAGCCACTGCTTGGTGCTTAATTGCTCCCGCCGTGTTTCGAAATGTTATGTTCACTGCAACAAACCCCTCTCCTACAACAACTGCATGTAAGTATCACACGTATTAGTACAGTTAGAACAAATTTAATATTGCACTATTTAAGACTTTACATTATCTCTAAGAAAACTATAATTGTATTTGAGAGCAAGTGAAGCAAGCACATGCTAGTCTTCTTAGGCGTCCATACATTGCAAATGCTAGTTAATAGTTCATGACATACCAAATGTGGCAGAATTAAATGTAGTCCAGCCGTCAACGACGCTCCGGTTGCCAGTAATTATCGTCTGGTTGATCCCATCTCCTATCATCAATACATACTTCTTGTTTTTTGGTATCGAAACATACTCAAAATAGACCCCTGCAACCACGTAGATCACGAAATATCCATTCCCAATAGCAGTGTTATTTGGTGCTGCAGTCACTGCATCGCTAATGGTCTTAAAATCCCCAGCTCCGTAGGGGTCCACAACCACTATTTGGCTCACCAAAATACTGTTATCAGATTCCTCAAGATGTCTTCTTCCGGTTACAGAGTTGAACAATCCTCTATCCTTTAGTAGCATAGTTAAAGGCAGGCGTTTGGTTGAACCACCTTCCAGATTTGAAAATACGTTTCGACTTTCTGTCAGTAATCCCATATCAGGGATCCAACCATGTATAAAAAGAGCAAGAGACACACTATAGTGTTTGATTCCATTAGAGAGAGGACCTAATAATGCGTTTCTGATGCTTGTTGCTGATGCTACGTTTTGAAGACTGTCGATGCAAGTTTCTTGGCAGGTCAACGTCGCACTCAGCTTAGCAAGGAAACCAGCGGCTTCCAAGCTTTGAAGTGTATCTCCAGTGCTTACAGCTTCTATTGTTTCTGATAAGTAGTCTATGATTAGTTGTGTTAGGAACCTGCAATCTTCAAGGGCTCGAATGGTGGATTCATATGATGTTGAAGGCAGCACCAAATAGTTATCGATAAGGGAAAGAAAGTTTCTAGCGTTTGACAGCGAATTGCCCAGTGCATTCCTGCTGTAATCAAAAATGGATCCAGGTTTGCGGTTGGGCAAAGAGTATTTGCAGAAGCTGGGGTGAGGTGTGTTGTTGCAGATAGTTTCAGGGCTGTTAAAAATTTCTGACGACAAGTTTATCCCGTGAGAGGGAGAGAAGGAGAACATTAAGAGGAGAGAAATGGTGCATAAACATGAGAACTTAGGGGCCATTACTACGAAACCCGCAGCTATACTTGGATTACTGGATTGATTGGTTGTATTTATATAGAGGGGATTAGATTTAGACATAAAACCGCGTTGAGAGAAGCCTTACCACCAAGCGAACAAGTATTCATGTTTATTTCCTTTTATTTTTTTAATATATACTTATCTTCTCTTATATTGTAATCTTTCACACCTTTAATATGTGAAACAAGACTAATAAACTACTACACCAACGTGTATTTGGTTACATTCAGGGGCCAAAGGATCTGAAACGGTGGGAATTTTTAAGTTTAGTTTATTTGCATTATTATGATAAATGCTACCGATGCTGACAGTATGAATCCAAAATTTACACTGGAAATTCATGGAAGCTAATGAATTAAGGGCAAAATGTTAGGATACTCGAGGTGTGGTGCATAACCACTAACCACTACGTGCAGAATTGTCATTCGGCCGGGTTCTTCGTGAGGCTCATCATCAACTTTATGTTTCTCGCTTGACCATTTCGTCGAGATTTATTTATTGGGGTCTAGCTCTTATTATTCCTGTTTCTTTGTAGTTATTCTTTCTGAAAATAAAATGGAGAGAAAGTGCATCTCTTCTTATACCAGGTAGGCTACATCAAGTCATATATCTACATATTATCAAGTGCAATCAAAGTTTTGTTTATAAAATATCAAATTCCATGGTTTAGAAACAAAATCAAAGTGGAAAGACTTTCCGAGTCTCTATTTGCGCATACCAATAGATAACATTATTAGTGAAATATAATTGCCATGATCCATTCATTCATAAAAGTGTGAAAATTCGGTAACAAATATTCATATAAGAACAACAAGAATGTGTAAGGATAGCAATGGATTGGGAAGTTGTCCAAAAATATTTTTTAAATCATAAGTGAGAATAAAGCCTGATAGGGTTTAAACTCGAGTGCAAATGGGTTTCAGATAGTCAAAACCTCAATCAGATCAAGGCAAGCCCAAATGATTCAAGGCTAGATCAACTTTAAGTATCTCAAAGGTCGATTAGGATGAATCAAACCTAAAAGTTTGACTCCCAAGTCATATTTAAGGTTGTTCTCCTAAATCAAGACAGCATAAACCTCCCAAACTTCACTATGTTTCTTAATATTTGAAGTCTGAAAACTTATAAATGCATAATTTTCAATATTATGTAAAGTAGCTATTATACTGTAAAGCTGCTAGTAGCTAGCAGCTTAGATATAGTCTTGTATATAGTATTAAAATAAGAGATTAACCTATAATCCTTCAATGAAGCTAGATATGGAAATTTTGGGATAAGGCTAAAGAATGTTTTATTTTCTTCATTCAATATCTTGCCATTGTAGAAAAATTCCTGAATGAAGCTAGTGACTTGCATTTTGATTTTCTATAAGATATTTGAAATAAATTGTCATTTAAAACATCGGTCCTAATATCTTATTTGGATTAAGATTAAAGAAAGATTTTTCAGTATCTTATGCATTTTTATAAATAAAATAATTTCATTTATCAAGAATGCGGAACAGGGTCCCTTATAATACTTCTTTAGTTTAGAAGTTAAATATAATTCCGATTAATATTATAAGGTAGGTACGCAAGCTTAGCCATTAAACTATATGATACAGCCATGACTAAAGGTTTTGTTGTTTTTAGGTACCCAGCAAACCATACATGGTTAACAAGAGCCCTATCTAACTTTTTCTTGATAAACCATCTCTCTCAGTATTTTTATTACTCTAATTAATTAAATTTTCTTTGAATCTTTGGTCTGTAACCTTAATCTGGCTAGTACGTATTCTGAAATCATCACTAAAATTCTTTAATTTAATATTTTCTTTTGCTTTTGATGGATGAATGATTTTGATAGTCACCAATGGTCATACAAGGGGCATTTGTATTAGCACGTATAGTTCTTAATCCATTTTAACATGGGATCCTTTAGAAAACCATGTTAGTGGTATTAAAAAAATAACATATACTTGGTGTTGGATCTTGTAATAACCTTACTAACAGATGGATTAGCTAATCATAGGCCCATGAATGAACAACCCCACCTTTATCAAAATCATATTCTACCATATTTCTACAATTAAAATCATATTGATAATCATCTATTTGCTTATCAAAAAACCAAAATTTCTTGCATTAATCAACCTTTAGCTTGACTTTTAGAAAACTCTAGGTTTTATTGGAAATAGATAGTGATATAATACTTGGCAACTTTTATGGCTATTAAGCCCTCAAACATTTCATGCTAGGAATGATGTAAAGAGGTGGTTTAAGGATTATGGGCAATTGTGTGATGGATCATAGGCCAGCCTAATAAGAGAAGCTCATATGGGACATATCGAGAGAGCTCCTCAAGCCTTCACAGCTGGTGCCAAGTTGCAAGTCTGGAATCTCTGGATATAACAAATATGTAACAAACTAACAGAAGAATAAATTAGTTTTGAATTTGTTAAAATTGTTGGCAATAGATTCTCCTATATCTATAAATAGGAAAGTACTGAAACAATATGGAAGTAATGGAATGAACAGACTCGGTACTAATGAGTCCTTTTTACAAACACCTTATCTTCATTTCTCTGATCTTTTCCGTTCTTTTTCTTCTTCTTCATCATCATCATCATTTCTTCTTAAACTCGCACATGGTATCAGAGCCATAGTCAAACGAAAATGGCAGAAACACAAATTCAATCAACACCTACAACTCAATCCATGACCGACCATATTGAACACACCACCTCTCAAATCCCAAACCAATTAAACACAAACCTACCCAGCCTAGCCAAAACATTGAACATTCAACAATTCAAGATTGATAGAAACAATTATATCAACTGGAAAACCCAGATTTTACCCACAATCCAAGCCTTAGACCTTGAAGAATTTATTCTTCAACCTAACAACATACCACCAGAATTCATTACACAAAATGGAAACCTCGTTAAAAACAGTGCCTATCCAGTTTGTAAGAAAGTAGACAAGCTCCTAATGAGCTGGTTAATCTCAACAATCAATGACAACCTCATTGGTCAAATCACACAATGCAAGTCTTCAGCTGAAATCTGGACAAGATTGGAGAAACACCTTAGTCAACAATCAATGGCAAAAATTATGCAACTGAGAAATCAACTACAGACAGTTAGAAAGGGAGGAGAATCTGTCACAGACTTTGTACCTAAAATCAAGAATATCGGTGATAAGTTACTAGCAGCTGGAGATGGCATTAAGGAGAAGGATCTTGTAATGAGTGTTCTAAATGGCATTGGTCAAGAATTTGATCCTGTCATTGTACTCATCTCCTCTCAATTAGAAATGGTTTCTCTTGAAAACACTCAGTACCAGCTCATGCTTCATAAGCAAAAGATCACTCAACTAAATAGCATCCCAAAATCAGGATTCCTGAGTAATGTTGATCTAACTGAGCTCAATATTCCTAGAAATCGAGGATATGAAAGATCTGGTAGCAAAGGTCTAAGAGGACATGGAAGAGGTAGAAATGGTGGACGTTTTGGATCTGGTCCCATACTCTACTGTCAAATCTGTGCAAAGCCTGGACACTCAGCAATTCAATGCTATTATAGGTTTGAACAAAACCTTCAATCAAACTACAGGATGAACAACCCAGGAGCTCAAAATCCTAGACCCTGTTTTAGCTCATACAATCCGACTCCAAGACCTCAATCAGGTAACATGGCACATCTGTTTTCCTCAATGGATCAGGGTCCCTATTTTGGAAGTGAATCAACAGATATCAACTCAAACTAAGGGTCTCAAGACACAACAACTTAAGCATATTACTCACATAACTCAGCTTATATTGCGTCACCAGAAATAGTGGCAGATCAGGCCTGGTATATAGATAGTGGTGCCACAAACCTCATCACCTCTCATCTAGGTAATCTGACCATAACGTCACCTTACTCAGGTAATGACTTTTTGTTTGTAGGCAATGGTGAAAAGTTGGTGATAACACATATAGGTCAAACACATATCATGTCATCTAACCTACACAAATCCATTTTACTCCTAAAAGATATCCTACGTGTACCCAACATAACCAAAAATTTATTTAGCATTTCAAAACTTACCTAAGACAATAATGCTTATGTTGAGTTTTTTGGCAATGAATGTGTGTTTAAGGACCTGGACACAAAGGAAATACTGTTCAAAGGAGTTCTCAAAGGAGGACTATATGAAGTAGAGGTCAAGAGGATTAATGGAAACCGTGATAAAAGAGGCTCAAGCTTAGCCAAAACACCGAATATTCAACATGTACTCCTTTCTACTAAAGACTCTGTCACTAGATGGCATGCAAGATTGGGGCACCCCGCCCTCAAAATTGTTCACTTTATCCTTAATAAAAACAGTATTCCTTTTATCAATATAGTTGAGCAGTTTTGTGAAGCCTGCAAGTTAGGCAAAATGCACAAGTTGCCGTTTGAAACTAAAAACAGACGAGCCTCCAAACCTCTGGAATTAATACTAACAGATTTATGGGGACCTGCACTGGTCATATCCACTGATGGATACAGGTACTATGTGGTGTTTATAGACTCATTCTCGAGATACTCCTGGTGTTATCCCTTGAAACTTATGTCTGATGTGTTTGATGTATTTGATAAGTTCAAAAAGATGGTGGAAAACAGCTTTGAATGCAAAATAAAATGCCTACAAATAGATATGGGAGGAGAGTTCAAACCTATAGCTGACTATTTGGTGAATGAAGAAGTCACTGTAAGATACTCATGCCCATACACACATGAGCAAAATGGAATAGCTGAAAGGAAACATCGAGCTATAGTAGAAACTGGACTTTCTCTATTGGCCTATGCTCACATGCCTTTAAAATACTGGGTAGATGCTTTTCTAACAGCTAATCTAGTACTTAATAGCCTACCA
>JANQBM010000007.1:6225232-6235691 GCA_025594535.1 Erythroxylum domingense
ATATTAATTGTCATTATTATTTATTATTAAGATTTTTGAAAGTATGATTGATGTAAACTGTAAACTAGTAAAGTATACACTACAACTATACAATATATCAATATGGACTATTTTGTAAATTTTAAAAATTTTATGGACTATTTTATAAATTTAAAAAATTATCCGAAACGGTATCTGGTATCAAGTCGGTACGGTATTCATAACTTTGCTTATAACACTTAAAAACATCCCTAAACACTCAATTTATCATAATTCCAATAAAACTTGTAAGATCCAAGAGAAGTATGAACACCGCATGACTCCCATGATAAGAACATTCATTATTGAGAATGGGAAAGTGAAACAAGCATAATAATCACTCGGATAAATTGTCATCTGTTGGATACGTGCTCCAACAAATATATATATAAGATTCTTTTAACATTAGTGGGTTCGGCCTTTTATTTAGTTTCACCCAAGCTTTACCTGGTCATATATATATTCATGATCTTATATATATTTGTTGTAGCAAGTATCCAACATTTGCCAATTTATCTGATTATCATGCTTGTTTCACTTTCCTATTCCCAATTATGAATGTTTTCATCATTGGAATCATATAGCATCCATTACTTCTCCTGGATCTTCTAATCGTTTAAATAAGGAAATTGAAAGGAGTGAATGTATCAAAAGCACCACAAACTTTTGATCTAGAAACCCCGATAGTTATTTTCTCCCAGTAGCCGAATTTTTAACTCAAGAAATGCCCTCCAAACAAATCTATACATGTGTACATATACATAAGTTGAAAATTAGTCATCTTTCACCACATACACCTATTAACTTAGTAAATAGAGGGTCACTCCATGGATAACAGTGATTAAAAGGTTTGCACTAACAGAGTTTATTGCCCATATCCACAATTAAAAACACGGTATAACAGTCGAGGAAATTAAGAAACAAATCAAGAGCTACCACTAACTAGACAATTAGTATACAAGAATGTTTGCTAACTAAAGTTAGTATACAAGAATTTGTGTTCCGACGGTTATTGTCCTTACCTTTGACAAGAGCAAACGGTGACTAAAAGAAGTAAAAACCCTATGTTGGAAAATTACAGGTGTAACTTCAACGGCTGCATACAAAGGTCTCTCACCTAGGCAACTGATCCAGTGTGTGGTTGCTTGTGGTAGATGATGACGTGGTCCTACCACTCAGCAATCCATTATCTGGGGGCGAGCTTGATCCCCATTTTCCAGCTGACTCTGTAGGTTCCATCACTTTAACAGACCCATCCGTCAAGCCAATGGCAAATTGGTTAGGCTCCAACGGGTGTGCAGCAACCACAAGTGGGTACACAGGTTGGCTTCTACAATAAAACCAGCCACAAACAATTGAGAAATATCAAGGTAACATTAAAATTAGGTCAGAATTTTAGGGCACAAGTGCATAGAAACTCTCGGATGGGTTGAAATGGATCGTGCAATTGAGTATGCCAAATGTATTAAAATGTGTGCAGCTTAAAAATGTCAATATAAAGGGATGAACAAAATTTGGACGTAATAAAACCTGAAGACGGCATACCCATTCAAGACCGACTGGGACTGCGACTGTGACATATATGCTGATGAAGCAATGCGACAACGTAATTTCAGGCTATCAGCGTCAAACACCGCAAGATTACCATCACAAAATGTAGCATAAATTAACTGGCTGTTACATGAGTATGCCGCATAAGATATAGGTGCAGGCAATAAATCTTGTGGGACCCACTGAAACAGGCAAAAGAATAAATACACATGTAAATGCACATGTCAGCTGCATTGACAACTATAAAAATGTAGATCACTCATCTGTCCGCCCACCTGCCTAACACGTTCCATCTTTGAAGCATCATATATAGCCAACTGGGTCTCGTGAATAACTAGCAAACAAGTCTGATCAGCATGAAACTGCACCCGAGTGTCACCAGTTGGTGCCTTGCCTGCTGGAATTTGGATTGGAACTGATTTCCTTTTCTCCCATGTATCAATGCTCCACACGCAAATCTACAAACGAAAGGAAGAAATCAACATCATAAAAACAAGTATGTCAATTTCAAGGCTCATGTAAGTAATGATATTAACTCAATCAAATTATTGAACAATTCAAGTCTGGATTAGTTGTAACAGGATGCGTGAAACAGATCAAAGATAAAGCATTCAGTGCCTTCTACTTACATGTGCATCAGCGCCCGACGAAACCAAAATATTAAGATTGGTTGAAAAGGCCAAACCAGTAATCCGTTTTTGATGACCTTTCAACTTTGATTTTACCTAAAACAGGCAAAACAGAAACATCAGGGCCAGTTGCTAGAGTGGAAAAAAATCCCGAAAACGAATAACTCAGGACAAACTTCAAGAAAGTGAACACCTCATCAACTCGAACATTGTATATATGTATGGTCGAATCCTCCATTCCAATGGCTATAATGTTATTATCCTGAGGGTGGAATGCTAGAAAAGTTGAAGCTGGGGGAGGAGACATGAATGTTGTCATTACCTGCATACCAAGCAATACATTCAATATAAGCAAAAACCATAAACACGAAAACTGAAATGTGTTGCTTCAGCTGGGCATGTACCTTGAAGGTCATCATATTAAAAAGTGAAACCTTTCCACCTGAGGCTGACATTACATACGAGTCATTTTTTGAAAGCGCTATACAAGGGACTGCTTCGTCAAGGTTAACACCTGACACATCATTAGTCATAAGAAGACCATTGTTGGGTTGCCAATGTTGTGGAACAGTGCTCGCAGTGGCCTACAAAACAGCACCCAATATATCCAACAGTTTAATGAAACCAAACACAGAGAAAGATGTAGAGACAATTCATTAAGCAAACATCGCAAGAACTGTAGGCAACAGAAGAAAACCATACATTAAACCCTAAACCATACAATACCTTTCCAGACGGATTTTGTTCATTACGAGCCCACTTCCATAACTTCTGTATCCCATTCGTCCCTAGTGCCAAAACTCCAATACCAGAATTGGTATACAGAAGTCGAACAACCTGCATGCAGGGAAAGGAAAAACAGAAGTTGAAACATGTAGTGATGGTAGGAAATTGAGCAGTAGTTTCAAAATCAGGTGCAATTTGCAGACACCTTGGTAGAAGTGTCAGTGCTTTCTGGCAAGGTGACTAAACGACATTCACCAGGATCCACAATTTCAGCCAATTGCCACGGTTTTGATTTATCAATTGTATCATCCACAGTTCTTGGCTTTTCCATGCTTCTATTTATGGTATCAACTCCATTCTTAAATAAGGAAATTGAAAAGAACAGGGTTAGCAATTTAAAATTGATGAATTAAACTCTGACCTAAGGTAGCTTGTAAAACAATAACAGAGGGAGCTAGAATATGCAAAACTATGTTTAATTAGATGACTAAGTGTACTCAATCCAGCCACACAGGTTCCAAAAACGAAATTAAACACAAGCCTTTGTGGCTAGAAACAATGACTACAGAGAATCAGACACATAACAAACTTTAACCACTAATTGAAATCTAAGGATAACTCAATACATAAAATGGTATATAGCAACGATACAAGCTCAGGACTACAACTCACCACAGTACCTCTGAAAAAGTAGAGAAGTTAAAACCTAGATTTTATATTTTGACATACAAGAATTGATGATGGTCTGACAGGAGAGCTACTTTCCACTTTACAATTGACTGGACTGATAGTTGTGACACCTGAAGCAGAAGCCTACAATGAAGAGAGACACCAATAGGCCTTAGAAGGTAGACATGTTTTTAAAAGAAACACCAAATGAGCTAAGGTAGATACTTTCTAAAAGAAACAACAAATGAGCCAAAAGCAAACCAAACTAACCTTCATAGCAGCAGCTTCAATAGGAGATTTAAATGCTTCATAAGAAGTTTCCACTGTTCTCAATGATCTCTTGCCAGTAGCATTTGCGAGTATCTTGAATCCATTGTCTGTGGTAACAGCCAGAAGATTCCCTTCCTTGTTGAATCTCAAGCGTGGAAGACTCTGATAGTAATTTGAGTGATTAGCTACAGAAGTTCAAAATAAATTGCTCCATGGAAAACATACAAACTTACTGGTAATCCACCATCTGCTTCTGTGCTTGTTAGCACATTAATGTTGTCCATATGCCAAAACTTTATCTGACTATCTTCACCTGCAGCCAAAAAGTGGTTTTGAGTGGTGTCAAATTGCACAACACCACCTGTTGATTTCTTTCTAAAGCCAGAATAATTCCTCTTTATTGCTCCTTCACTTTCATTCCATTCAACTAGAAAAGAATCCCCATCTTTGCTTGTCCCACAAGAGAACAACCTGAGAAAATAAAAAATAAAAGAAAATAAAGGAATCAAAGATAATGAGCAATTAGATTAAAGGGAATAAAACAAATGGCACTGAAGAGCCTAAAGAAAAAATTGGATTTAGAGAAACACAAGTTGTTTTAGGTCCATCATTTAAGTTTTTTGATCATACCTACTACCATCAGCACTGTAATGCATTGTAGTGCACCAACGGCCTGGAGCATCATAGTCAACTCTTGGACCCATATTATCATACAGCCAAGCTTTTATTTTACCATCCACTGCAGTTGAGAAAATGAACTGCAACCTCGCAACCAATATAGTCAATAACAGTGCAGAGTAGCATACAACAGAAATCTACCATGACAGAGTCGAGGCCTATTTGCAGTACTAGTACTACTTAACGTTTTTGATGTAGAGAAGTTCACAAAGTGATACTTGAAGTACATCAGTATTCCAAAGCAATAAGTTATTTGAGAGGATAAAGCATTGTTTACATAAAGCAAACAGACATGATTGACAAGCAAACATTAGGTTTAAGTCACATTTCTTGTCTCAGACTAGAAAGGCGTGCACAAAAAAACAAACGAACTATTATGTTATCATGTAAGGTACCTGGATGCTCTCTTTGTGGTGTGGACAAATAGAATAAACTGGTGCCTCGTGACCTTCAAAATTAAACAGCCTCCGTCCAGTTAAATCCCACACCTGTTCCAATGGCATCATTACATTATACTAGAATCTTCCTCAATAAATCTTATAATAATGGTTTTTATCTCCTACCTTTATTAGTTTGTCATCTCCACAAGTTATGACACATAGTTGCTTGTTAGGGTGAGCAAAAGCCAAGTCATTAACGCCACCAACATGGGCATCAATCTGTGATGAAAATAGATGGTAAATAATAAAAGAACAGTAACATATCTTATTTCTACAAACAACTAGTAGGATGTCAACACACCTCCAAATGCTGGCGCAAGTCATTTGACCCAGTATAAGCGTACAAGTGGATCAAATTTTTATTAAATGAAACCCCTGCATTAAGAAAAAGGAAAAAGAACTAAGACATAATAGCTCATCTATAATGCCAACATTTAAAAACACTACATACCCACAAAATTTCCATCTGAACTCCAAGTAACACGGTTGACAGAAATTGGTGCATCCTTGACATAAGAGGCCTGCAAGAGATTCCATATTTTACACCTTGATAATTTAATCACTTGAATTAATCAGCAATTGTTGATGCAGCTGTTAAATTTAACAGCTTAATGAAGCATATTGTCCCAGTTCATACACTCACCACAAGGTCAGGCAGGAAGAAACAAATTCAAAGGAAACATATATAGTAGTAAATATAACCTGAAATTGTAGCGAACAAGTTGCCACGTCCCAAACTTTGAAGGGCTTAGAGGCCAACCTCTCCCGCACCCCAAGTTCCCATAATGTAACCTCACCATTAGCAGTACCAACTATTCAACACACAACAATTGTTAGGGAGGCCGAGGAGGATGACAAAATGTATTCCAACTAAACATAACACATCATTGATCCCAAAAACAAAGAATCTCAATAAGAAGATTAACACCATACCCAGAAGCAATGTGTGATTAGAAGGATGAAAATCCATGCTCATGACAGTTGAGCCTTGATGCATAGTCAAGGCAACTGTCCTTGGCAGATCTTCGAGAGACCAAGGATGCTGCTGGCGGGAACTTGGATAAGTAACCTGAAGACAAAGAGGAGCAAATCTAAGTGTCATAAGAGAAAATTGTAAACAGGGAACTCTATAGATGCAACAAAAGGTATAATGAAAAACCCTAGAATTACATCAATGGCATACAAATTTAAAATGACCTCTTCAATAGATTGAGCAGGCTGTAGACGTTTCAATAGTTGCTCATGATCTGGAGCTTGAAAATCAGCCATGTTTGGAGCTCTTGATGGTGTTAGAGGTCGTTTTAGGACTGAAACTAGAAAGGTTAAAATTTTTGTAAGAAACAAACTTTACCGTATAACAATATTTCTGTTCTGGAAAATGCAATATGCTACAGGTTTATTTTCCAACAAAAACATGCTACAGTTTTATGAATCATTCAAGAGTACTAAAAGAACCAGGAAACCATCACAACTTTAGTCAAAAAGGTTCGTGTTCCAAACTACATATCCTCCATAATTACTCCAAAGCAAGAAATAATTAAGTAAAATGTGTAAGGTTCCATCACCGTGCACAGCAATTAATGGATGACAAATACCATTACATCACTAACCTTGATTTTGTGGAACAGGAATGGATGATGCAGTAACAACAGCAGCTTGCACAGAGGAAGAAGCAGATACATTTGCCATCCAACCAGCTAATGCACCAGCATTGGCTGCTGCAGCAACTGGAGGAAATGGCTGCACATAAAAATCAAAAAATAAAACATTATACAGTCAAACTTCAATTGCATAAATTAATATGCACTTGAAATGAAGGGGCAAAAACAATGAAAAATAGGATATCATACACCATGACCCCCAAGAGATGTATAAGTAGCAGGCTTGGCAACAGCAGCAATAGGAAGATTGACAGGAGCAGGAGCAAGAGGACCGTTTGGAGGTGTACAAGTATGATCTGTGAATAAAGTCTTGATATCTGGGTTTGGCCTGGGGTTCTTGCACAGCTGATGCTGCCAGTTCAGGCTGTAAAATACATGGGGGGCAACAACAGAAGTCATATGTGAAACCAGAGAATTATGCCTTATACTTTCAACGGTAGCCACAAAGTATATCTAGAGAGAGAAAGCCTGGGGGATGAATAAAGGGAACAATACCAAGACAGTAATTATAGTATCTTAGCAAAAATTAAAAATAATTATCACTGCTATTCTTCAGCAACTCATTAAATGAACCAAAATGGAACGATGCTGAAAATAAAAGCACTTCTAGGAAAAGACCCTCCAAATAATAGCTAAATAATAAGTTAACAACTGAGCTCATGTTTGGTTCAATAAAGAGATCATTTTCCAATAACACATCTTCCTGGCACTCGTAACACATGGAACACTGTAAAAATTGGGTTCACCCTTATACCAAAGGCATCAACTAAAATCATAATTCATTCTTCATCCTATAAAGCATAAATGTTACCTTTGATTGATCAATGTCCTCAATCTAGATGATCTCAGAGTAGGAAATACAAGCTTATCACGGAAAAGAGGATTTGCTTCAATAAGCTTTTTCAGCTCTACCAGCATTATGCTACGAGCTGTTTTAGTATCACCATACTTGGAAAGCTGCTCGTTTTCCCTGCATTCAGATCAAAAGACATATCAAATCATTTTCACTACCAAAATGTTAAAAAGTTCCATGACAAGCAAGCATTGCCACGCACTATTCTCCCTATCTGGTACGTTTTCTTTCATTGCTCCATCAAGAAAGGCAAGAATTTTCCAAAATAGTCAAAATATAATTTTACATAATCTCAAACAAGAAGATTTTTCAGATTGGCTTTTGTTGAATGTTTTCCAACACCAAAGCATTGGAATAAGCTAGTTGAACAAAATCTTCTGATTTACAAACAATTGAGCAATTAATGAATTTAAATTATCATTATAGACAGTTTGATAGAAACTAAATTGTTCAATAGCGTGTTATCCATCCAAACTTTCAGATAAAATCAATATGATTGAAGTGCAAAAGACAATTACCTGAAATTTCCAAGAGTTAGAAGCTGGGTGATCTCTTTGTACAATTCTTCGTTAAATGTGGAGAACACTTTCAAATCGGTGACTAAAATTTCAACCCCTTTTGCTTTGTCTTGCCTGGCATCATATAACCGACAAAAATCAAATATTCTTTTAGCTATAATCAACCATGATATGTATCCACAGATATTGACAATATCAACCATATACCTATCAAGTGCTTCAAGATATTTCTGCTTTCTGATTTCAAAGAATATCTTCATGGAATATCTATTGTCATCAACTTTGGTGAACCCTGACAAGTACTTTTCAACTTCGTCCCACTCTCCAGCCTGAACTTTCTCCTCAAAGTACTTCGTATTGAAGAAGAATCCTGATTCTTTCTCAAGTCTGTGGAAAAATAACATTTTGATTTGGGCAATGTTTTCATCGTGTTAAAACATGTTTACCTAAAGCAGAAAATTTTCAAATTCTTGACTTCTAATATTTCAAACACAACAAAGAAAAAGTCCCTGTTCAAATAAACTTAATCGAAACATGTGCAAAGGTTTTATATTTTGACATATGGGCGTAATAGTTGAAATCCCTCCCTGATCTGGCACCGTGAATGCGTCTCCAGCTGTATTAATTGAAGCTCTCGTATTCATCAAAATTTAACCACAAAAGTCCGAAAATCCCAATTCCGATTCTAATTAAACCGCTGCAAACTACCTTCATTACTCAAGCCCGCACAAACTGCTTACTGTAAGTAACTTGCGAACAAGTCATGTTTCCACACCGGAGAAACGTAACAACCTAAAGTACATTTCCACAACTCATTCGTCATCTTCGTAACTTCCATCTTGTCTACTATCCCTCCACAATCTAAACAACGATACAACTCACGAACTCTCACCATATACAGTTATCAGCTTTCACAAACACCAAAAACCACCAGCCAACTAAACCAAACAAGCGCTTGACTTCAACAAATTGAAATTACTATAACAAAACACATTTGCAGCTCAGCCACTTACCGATAAAAAGCAATAGATACAAACACAACTACACCCCCACATGCATGAACACAAGGATATACGTACAAAACATAAATAAGCACCAAGAAAAAAAAAAAGATGAAGAGTTAAAAGAAGTTACTTGTGAACAGACTCCTTAAATTTCTCTTCTTCGAGGAACTGAAGTATGAGGAACACCAATTCTCTGCTCAGAGATGACATATCTACAACTCTTCAATAACGAAACACCACCGATCCTAAACAGAAAAGGAGTGTTTTCTAACACAAGCAAAACAAAATCTAGCTTAAATCAGCAGAGCTGGGCCCCGAATCCGAGCTCAGTTGGCCTAAGCTCCAAATCCAAAGAGTATTCGGTTAGGGTTTCAGAGAGAAAAAGAAGATAAAAAAGAGAGAGAATAAGAGACTTGGTCTCGCTATCTTCGATGCGTTGTACAGGGGTTCTTCCTTGTTCAACTGGCCCTATCACTGATAAGTCAATTGCCATCAGATACGTACGTCTGCATGTACCCAGTGCTTATCAATTTATCATTGCGTGAGTTGATAGGAAACGCGAGGTTTGCGTCACGGATTCCAAACCACAGATTCAAATGTAACGAATATGCGCTACACGAGTCCATTCGTTGGTTGCTACTGTCGCTTTCACTTTTTCACTCTTCACAGTTAGCAAGTAGCAATATTTCATGTCGTTATAATCGCAGCTCGCGATATTCTTGGTTCCAGTCAGACGAATGGCACCGAATGGCACTAGTAAGTAGTAAATCGCTCGAGCAAAATCATATATATTTGTACTTTTGTAGTAGCTAATATAATTGATAAAAAGGGAAAGGTCAAGAACTTGAATTTATATGCAATAATAATAATTATCCTAAGTCATGACTATCTATTCAAATTCTTGATTTAGCTTTTCTTTTATTCAAAATTCAAAATCTCAGGAGACAACATTTGCTGTCGTACTACTCAAGTAGAAAATTTTGGCATTATGTTTAGGGGCCCACTATTTCACATTTCTAGCCAACATGTTTTTACGAGACAAAGTCCTGTTAGGCAATTAGTTGATTGCATTAGCTATTAGCTGATTTGATCAGTGAATTACATTAACTGTTTTTTAGAGATGTTTGGTAAAATTAGCTGTTTAATATTAACTTTTTATAAATTAAAAAAATAAGGGTATAAATATTATATATCTTAATATTTCGTTGAATATTTTTATAAGAATTTAAATTTTAGTTATTTAATTCTACAAAAAATAAGTTTATAACTCTAATAAAAAACATAGAACATGTAATAATGATAATAATAATCAGTTACAGTTAGAATTTTCCAACAAAATAATTATATAAATATTTTTTATTATCTATATATTTTTGTTAATTACTTAATTTAAAATTATTTGATCTCTTAATTTAAAATGAGTAATATAATTAACTTGTGAA